>BMAV01028188.1:83773-106291 GCA_019973955.1 Trichonephila inaurata madagascariensis
AGTAACTTCACATCGTGACTTATAACAATAAAAAATAATAATAATAAAAGACTTTAGGACAGTTTGTCCTCCATCACTGCTATTGCATGTGTTGGTGACGTCCAACGTTACTATGGCAATTGTAAATAAATCAACAGGAGTAATCGAAACTAACGGTATTTGGAAGAAATATCAAGTGTTTAGTTTTTGTGACAGATGAATCGTTGTTTAAATAGTTCACTGGAAGGCTGTATCGCTATTGGGAATGAATACTAAACAGCGGAAACTCGTGTTGCACGTAATTATCGTTATTCTGGACATGGTGAGAAGTTTTGTATGCATTAAACCTTGTTACGCCTCGCGTGAGAGCAATTAATAGAGTCGTGTGACATTTTCATGCTGACCACACGTACATTCTTTCTCCAGTGCATCGCATCTTGATGAATGGGTTTAAGGAAAAGACGTTGCTCTCAGAAGTGTGTGCTAATAAGGACAAGAAATGTATGAGATCTATACCTAACTCTTTTTTTCTTCATTATCAATATTTTACTGAAAATATCGTGTGACACACGAAAAACCAATTACAAAACCAACGCATTTCCCTACGTTTTGTAAGATAAAATGAAAGTTTATATATAATTCAAAAATATGCAAAAATGTTGAAAAATAAACTTCATCGATTTCTAAGATATGTGTTCTGATGTATGCATAATACATATATATGCGTATATAAACATTAAAATATTCTAATTTGCTATAATTTAAAATCAGTTTCAAGTTATAGGTAAGTATCAGAAATAAAATAATACATCTACAACTATACAAAGACTTACGACTATTAGTGTATACATCTATATAAGCATATACATGACTTCAAAAGTAAAAGAAAATTTTGTTTGAAAGAAAAAAACGCAATTATTAAAAAAATAATACAAATAAATTATATTAAGGTATATAAATATTAATTTTTAAAAAAAATATCTTTCAAAATGTAATTTTTCTCTCTTCATATGCAATTTTTACTCGTACGATGGTAATTTAAATGTTTGTATTAAATTCTTATATGTGGACATAAATTAGGGAAGATAATTTATATTAAAATAATTATTAACCATAAAATTAAATTCAGCAACCATTTTTTTTACTTGAGGCCTGCGGTCTTTATTGTTATCATTTTCCAGTTATACTTTAGAGAATAATTGGAGAACTATTGCTAAGTGGATATCGGAATGGAACAGAGTTCTTGAGAAGGCCCTAGCCCACCCATTTTCTGCTGTGTCAATAGAAGATTTGAATTACGCACACAATACTTGGCATAAAATGTATGCCTTTTACATTTATCAAAATAGAAAAGGATCTGGTAACATATATTTGTTACTTATTCTTCTTCATAAGCTCAACAGCCTTTTGCAAGCCAAGGCTGACTCGCTGATCCTCCTTCAGTTGACCCTGTCAGTCACGATAGACTTCCATCGGTTGGCCCATTAGATTCTTTTCAATATCGTCTAGCCATCGTGTAGGTTGTTGTCTTCTACGTCTGGTCCCTTAAATTTTGCAAAAAGTTACTTTTTTAAAAGGAAAAGCAACGGCATATCAGCACAGATGGCTTAGCCACCTAATACGTGATAGTTTTATAGTTCTCACAATGTCAGTCTCACCATACTTCCTGTAAAGTTCATGTTTGTAAATAATTCTCCACTCATTGTTTTCTTGAATAGGTTCAAAGCTTTTCCTTAAGATGTTTCTTTCAAAAATGAGAAACTTCACTTCCTCTGTTTTATTGAGAGTCCAACATTCACTTCCACACAGAGCAAAATACCTGATTAAAGTTTTATTTGTTACTAAAAAGTATTCAATCCGAAGTTTTCTAAAAAAATAACTTTCACTTAGAACTTTTTAAAATATGCAATAAACTATTCCTCAATCCAGAGTTTTCAATCCTTTAAGTATTTCCTAATCCTTGATTCAGCTTGCTATTTCATCAATATTTGCAATTCTAGTGGTTGAAAAATATCACCTGTAACTTCAGGAGGATGTTTCTATTCGAAATGTATGCAGTTTCGAAATTGGAGCTCAAATTCCCTTCTTTATTGAATCTCCTTTCGACAGTTCCAGTGCATCCAATCCATCATTGGAAGATTCAGTATTCAGATATTCATATTGAAATCCTATGCATCATGGGAGGTTTATATATTTTTGACAAAGTTTCTTTTTAAATACAGAAAAAAATATTACGTCTTCATTTCTGTGCGTTTTTTCTTCTTAATATATACTTTTAGCAACATATTTTTATCGAATACTTTAATATACATAGTGTCACATTAAGATGAAATTAATTCTAAAAATAAATAAAACATTACTGAAAGAGATTGAAACTTTATTAATTACAACAGAATTAATAGAAGAAAAGACTATTTCCTATGTGAGGGGGTTTTTTGGACATATATATAATTTTTTTTTCTAATTAATTTGAGAATGATAAATTTTTCTAGGAAGACAAAAAAAAATATAAAAGTTCCTCATATGCCTTATTTTAGCGAGGCTATCTACAAATTTACAAATATCTTCCCGTTGCTGTGGAAGGTTTTAATGTTCCATTTATTATGCGTAAGTCATTTAATACACAGTTACTAAATGAAATGTTTTTAAAAAGTAAATTTGTAAGTATGCAACAAAAAAAAAAGATTTTTATGCGAAAAAATATACTTACCACAACAAGAATATACACAAAACTTTCAGCAGAATTATTATTATTTGGTATTTGACTTAATCACCACACACTTGGTTATTATGGTTTCTCGCTCTGTCTATACCGTAATTGACAACAATACCCATGTCTATCTTCAGAGGAGGAATTCAGATTTCATAGACGCATTATCTAAAAAGTAATTGAAACAGTACGTTTTATATAAATGAAAAATTATACCACAAAAAGAAATCGGAAATCGGGTCATTCAATACAAAAAAAAAAAAAAAACATTCATCCTTGACGAATATTGTATGCATGATACAGAAAATAATTAGATATATGAAAACCAATAACTTATATAGTGTGTATAGTGAAATAAAAATTAAACGAATATTTAACAAATTTCTGCATGAGAATGAAAAGGCACTATAAGACCGTGGTTCTCAAACTGTGGGGTGCGCCCCCTAGGGGAGTATTATAATCCAATATGGAGAGCCTGAACATATCGAAAAGTTAAAAACAAAAAATTATTCGTTTATTGAAAGGAAGCAAAATAAAATACATTCTGACATGATGAAAATTAAACTACACATTTACAGTGATATAATATACTACTACATGCACAATATAAATGATTATTAATTCATCAATACTAAGTAAAGAAAATTTTTAATACTTAATAGTGACCCCATAGACTTGTCATATACACAATTTAATACTTACCTGATAATTTGTACGGTTCATAATTAAAATCGTATAGTCACTTTAGTATCAAAGTACATTATTATTGTATTTAATGCATTAAATTATTGTGTGGAGGGGACGCAATGAAAATTATGATTGAGAATTAATTGGCAAATATTGAATGCTTGAGAAGCACTGATTCAAGACAATCGACAAACAGAAACTCAGAATGCAAGTCACGTAATAAGTATAATTATTTTACGCAGATATTCATGTTTGAAAGTTGTGATATATTCTGGCACATAATTGAAAGGATTTCTAATTATCTTTATATAGTTAGCGTTAATTTTAAACTTAAAAATATATTATTACTAAAACTTATATATACATAGTATAAGCAGGAACCCAATTTAAACAGGTGGCGCAAGTTTAAATGGCATATATGTCGATTCGACTGTTTATTATGTAAAACCATTTAAACATTCTGGCAAATATATATATAAAATAATTTAAAAGGCAGGAAAATATTTGAACAATTTATTCAATTCTCCCATATTAAAATATTTTAGATTTACATTTTTTTAAAAAAAAAGGAGTATAGAGATATTTTGAAGAATAATTAACACGGTCACAAGATAAAAAAATAATCACAAATTAATGACAATGCTCAGTATCTACGACAAAATAGTTAAAGGCTTCGAAGTTTTTCAAAGTATTTTCACTATCTTTAAATCTCTTATGATGTTCCATTATCGATGGATACAGTAAAAATTTAGTAAAAAACGATACAAAAGTTCACGTTCAAACGCTGTTACTGCTACGATTATGATCGAATTATTTGGTGTACAATCCGCAAATTTACACGGCTGAGTTTATAAGATTTCGTTAGTATATTTAATTTTGATACATAAAACACATTTCAGTTTATTTAAATCGTTCCAGTGATGGAAATGTTATTGACATCATTTTGAACAATTTTAAGACGACATTTATACAAATTCTTCCTTCTCCAAATTTTCACATCCTGCTCTTTTCAAGGAACAATAGCCCCATTCAACTTCACAAGCACTTATTATTCCACGTGATTATATTGTTGAAACAGGACTAGAAATCACAGCTAGAATCGCAAATGTCTGATGGGAATATGCTCAACCTATGGATATTCGAATAAGTCCCGAATATATTAATATTCGGCATAGAAAACGGTAGTAAATCCCAATGAAAAATATTTATAATAAATGTAAAAAATGATGAATTTTATTTTCATACCATATCGCTTCAAATCTAGTGTTCATTTCCTTAACTGTTAATTAAGTTTATTTAATAAATTAGTTTTATTCCAAAATATTTTGAAAAAAACAACTTGTTAAAAAATGTATTCCACACAACATTTCATCCCAAAAATGGCATCAAAATTGCAATAACTTCTTCGAAAATGTGCTTCTTTGTATCTTGATTATTGCAATAGATGTTATAAGCACTTTCACGGCATATACAGAGGCTGAAATATAGGCAGTCTAAAACATCTAGAAAAATACATATGCCACTGTTTTCTTTACGAAACATTCCTTTAATAGACTTCAAAAGAATATTATAGTCAGCAGAATTCTTCGGCAACCATTTTACTCGACGTAGAAAATCTTTCTCTTAAGAATTCTTCATAAAGTATGTCGAGAATATCTTTTCGTCAGACGGCCGTCACATCTTTTGCACGAAATGTTTGCTGGGAGGAGATTATGTGTTGGTTTGAAGACTGGTGGAATGCAGATAAAGGGTAATGCGTGAAACAAAGAGTGGCTCAGAGAAATACTTATATATAGAATAAATAAAAAATTCTTAATCTATATCATCAGGGTGTAGAGTAACAGCTAATAGGAAAGGTACATTTCTTCAATCTAAAAGCATGTATATTTTATTCGGCAGATGGAAATGAGAAAAAAAAACCGAACTAAATGTTTGCGTATTTCATTTTGTTCGAGGTGTATTGAAAATAGAACAGATAGTTAAGTTTGGAAACAATAATGTGTAAATCACATTGATTTTGAATTTTCTTTTACTTAGATAAATTATTATAAAACAATATTAAATAAAAGAATAAAAATAAGTATTCTAATACAATAGGAAAATATCACGCAGCATATTTATTGTTTTGGTTTCTTTGCTTAAAGCACTTTTTACAAAGTAGCATGAGGCATCAAGCTGAAGCAAAAAACAAACAAACAACTCAACTCGAGCAGGATGTCTCGTCGATCATACAAATTGCCATCAAGTAATATGAGAATTATCTTGTTTAATGACATAGTTTTCCACGAGTCCCATCTGTTTAACAATTAAAACGATTGTTGAAAATTATTCTTCTTGGTAATAAGTACTACAGTTTGGAAAAAAATTTTGTTTCTTAGAACGGTGTAAAACACTAATATTTAAAAATGCAATTTTTTCTTATGCTGCATGATTGCACAATTGGAAATTGCTGGAAGAAATAGAATCGATAAATCAGATACTCACCAAAATGAAATAACTATTCCAACTTTACCTCACAAACCTTAGGGTTTTTATCTTCCTCCGATACTTCAAGTGCCTGAGGGATAAGTATAGGTATGCATACTCCAACTTCAGTTCAATAACAATTTTATTTTGAAATATTTCTTTTTCGTTGGGGATCTTTATACTAGATCCTTGGTAGCCCTATTAAAAACTTAGTGATAGATATTAAAAGTCTTTATAAATAGTACATTGCCAATTTGTACTTTACATTTCATTTTAATCAAGTCTGAAAAAGGGATTGCCTGTAGAACAGCACAGATACAACTTAACATTCATCAGGAATAGAATTTTAATCTTGCTGACCGTAGGTTGTTTACCTCCTAGCCTAATACAATTATCTGAGTAACGACACTTTTATTTTTAAACAGTTCATGGATTAATGAATTATCTTTAAGGTATCCGACTACATGCGAAAACTTTTTTTTTTAAAAAATGGAGATATGGAATTTTTTTTTTTTTTTTATGGATTTTAAATTTATTTAGTACATTTTTTTTTTTTTAGAAAAGGCTAAAATTAAGAAGAGAAAAATAAATTATTGCTATTAAAAGGGGAAAAAATTACATAAACGGGGCCCGCTCTGTACAAATAGTAAATGAACAAATTCTCAATTTTTCAGTTTTGATGTATTACTTTGCGATTCCATTTTGAAATAACCCTCAGGATAAGCGATATTTGAATTTTTACAAAAACTAGAGTACTTTATCAAAGCTATTATATGAAATTGCTTAAAAAAAAGAGCGATTGTATTCACGTAAAGAACTGTAAATTTTGTAATAAAACAGTGACTGATAAATCTGAGTGTTAAAACACTTCTATTGTTATACAGAACATACACACAAAATTTCAGCAAATAATTTTAAAAACATTTTGAGCAATCACTGTCCCCGTTTGAACTTTTCGAAAAAAAAAAGCACATTTCGAGTAAAACGCATTTTAAAGTTTGACATCTTATGTAAAGTTATGACATCTGCTTTTACTAAACACTTGTAGTTTTTATTCTAATGAATGGAAAATTAAAAAAAAAACTTCGTACTTTTATAAAGCTAATAAGATGGCCTATAAAATACAATCATAAAAATAATTTGTCAAGTTTTTAAAAGAAATCATGATTTTAGGGTAGCCAAATACTTTAATTGGATAAATTAACAAAGATTCACTTAAATATATTTTTATTTTAAAAAATAATCTACAGTTTTCTCTGTACTTACTTTATGCCGTTAAAAAAATGTGCCAAATTAAAAAAAAAAAAAAAAATTCATCGTTGTTATTGAGTTCACACATGCGCAGAAAGGTTTTCTACTAATGACTGCTTATCGCGATTTTTGACATTTTTTTTTAATTTGACGAAGTTGATCTCGAATGTGTAATACATAAATACTAGTTTCTCATCAAGAAATAAATCAAGATAACATTAAAAGAAGGATTCAAATGTTTTTCTCAAACAAAATACTACCCAAACACAAAAATTGTTAACTTTGAAATGCAAATAAAATAGGTGGCCTCGGTAGCCATGGGGTTTATTGTCATGAACTTGTGGCTGGAATTTTCGATTCGTGAGAGGAACTCACGTAAGTTAAATATTTGGATAAAATCCTTGAGTCATTTTGATGTAAATGTTTCGAGAGTGGGTTGCCAGGTCAAATACAATCATCATCACTTAGTCGGAGTTCAAAGTTACGGCATCTGTCACCAGTATCTTCTAAGTGAGATGCTGATAAAAATCGAATCATTCAAATAAAAAAAATGAAAGATGACTTCATAAATAACTCGAAATTTTATTTCTAAAAAAATTTTATTTCTTCCTTTATTTCTTTCTTTTTCTTTTGTGAAAAATTATTTCTAAATTGATAATTGAAAGATAAAATTTGTATGCTAATTATCTTAAATATGTATGTCATTTTTTTTTTTTATAATATTATGCTGTCACTGTCGTTGTATTTTCTATACAGAGACACAGGATATTTCTAAATATTAAGTTTCCATTGAGTTTTTCAAAGAAGCATTTTGTTAAATAATAAATGCAATATCCATTTTTATTTTAAAAAAAATGATTAACACAAAAAATTCATTTACACAAGGAATTATTGTAAGAAGAAAATGTAACAAGTAATGTAAAAAACACACAGCAACATTTTCGTAAAAATATCTAGCAATAAAATAATATTCATAGCAACATATGAAACACGACGTACAAACTAATATGCGTCAAAATTACTAAGAGGTTTTGAAAATTCGTCCAGGGAAATAATTTCAAATTTGTAATTTTCTTCTGGCAGTACGAATATTAATAACCCAATAGTAATCACCAATAGGATAAAAATTGACGTTATTAAGCAATTCCTCAATGACTAAACTCAATGGCATATTTTTATTTCGATATTTTGCACGTTTTTCCTTTTCTGCATAATTTCTCAATGCATAAAACACTTTTGACTATTTCAAAATTTTATATTAATCAATTCACCATTGAAGCTTCCATAAGATTTAATAAATACACAGAAGAGATTGGAAAACAGAAAATGTCCCTGCTTATAGAATAATGGCACTTATTATTTTTCCTTTATTTACAACAGCTTTATTTTGTTCCCTCCTTTTTGTATGCTTTTTACCTTATCGTTTCATAGTGCTGCGACTTTTGTGCACAGAATACTTAAAATAGGGTAAATAATTTATATCTAGAGATGTGCAATACGTTTATATTACTTTTTGTTGTATTTATTTTATGCTAATTGCTATATTCACAAACAAGGCCGTTTTTTACATTATAATGGGGATTCAACGAAACTAATATTGAAACAAATGAAAACAAATATTAGCGATAGAGCCAAGCTGGCATCATTTTTGGCGATTATATTTTTCCTGGCATTATTCTTATTTAAATATTATATTTATTGCGCACTATAAAAGTGTGCAGTGAATATCTCTCACAGTGGAACAGAAATTATTAATAGGAATACATAGCAGCATATGTAACATAAGGAGTTTTCTTCATGAGTGATATAACGACAGTATATTCTGAAGAATAAATCATTTTTATGTAAATGCATACTTTTTAAATAGTCAGTAATCATTCCTTAGCATTCAATTTTTAGAAAATTGATGCAATTTTTATATGTATAATAGTAAAACTTATTTACAATTGCAGCGATATAAAAAGCTGTCTGCAGAGATAAATTTGCATTTTGTAATTACATTGTTTTTTGGTGTTATTACAGGTTTTTTTTTTCTATATTTTGTTTGAGTAAAAATTCTTATAAAGTAAGCCACACAAAAGTATTCGTACACTTAACAAAAATATCAACATAGCTTTAAGCATTGTATTTCTTTCTGTATTTAGTGCATAGTAGGATATCTTTTAGTGTCCACAACAACTTTTAAGCGATTTAATCAGTTTTTTTTTTGTAATTTCTGCATCGATTTTCCTCCATTCTTCTGTGATTATTGTTTTTACTTCACATTTTGTGTTTATTTGTCATGATTTCTTTTTTTTACATCAAAATCTCATCAAATATGTTCTACTGGGCTAAATAAAGTGATTGAGGAGGTGCTTTCATAATTTGGGGACAGTTATAGACACCAGGGGTGTACATTGAGAGCAGTGAGCTTGGTGTCATTACCCTGTTAAAAAATTAAGTCGTCTTCAGTATCCAAATTTCAGGCGGATAATTTAAAATTTCTTATTAAATTATTTAAAAGTAGAGCTTATGATTCACAATACCATCAAAAAATACCAAATTATCTAATTCTGAGGCTAATTTACACCCCCCGCCAGAACACCTTCACTTCAATGCTGAAGCATGGAGGTGGAGGAGTTCTTGTTCCACATAAATTCATGGGATTGAACTGCTTATTTTTTCATTTACAAGCAATTATAGGACCATCGAAACCAAAAATGTTGAATTATCTGCCATCCCAATCAATTTGCTGTCCTTTTGAATTTTCTGAAACTTAATCCCAAGAATCTAGATGGATCAATAAAACATGGAGGTGGAAGTGTTCTTGCGTGGGGATGTATATCGGCCACAGAATTAGGTAATTTGGTAAATTTGGTTAATTTCGGTTAAATTATCCGCCCAAAATTTGGATATTGGAAACGACTTCATTTTTTAACAGGATAATGACGCCAAGCGTACTGCTCTTAATGTACGTCGCTGGTGTCTCTATAACTGTCCCCAAATTATGAAACACGTCCTCAATCACTTTCTTTAGCCCAGTAGAACATATTTGGTGTGACTTTGATGTAAAAAAAGAAAATATGACAAATAAACACAAAATGTGAAGTAAAAACAATACCGAAGAATGGAGGAAAATCGAAGCAAAAATTACAAAACACTGATTAAATCTATACCAAGACGCTTAAAAGTTGTTGTGGATACTAAAAGATATACTACTAAGTACTAAAGTAAGAAAGAAATACAATATTTAAAGCTAAGTTGAGATTTTTGTTAAATGTACGAAGACTTTTGTGGCGTAATTTTTTAGTAAATTTTTGATAATTAATTTTTTTTTTAAAAAATAGTTATAATATTTTTAAAAAGTTAATTATGTCATTGGATTAAGAACAAGTTGCAGATATCACATAAAAAAATTACAATTTCAATATATTAATTTTTATTATTCTCGAAAACATTAAATTTTACAAGAAACTGCAAGTGCACGAACACTTTTGTGTATGTGAATATAGAATAGAGTTCTTTTTAAGAAAACTATTTTTCATCAGAGTTACAGAAAAGCTATTATTTGAACATTATAACAAACGATTTGCATTTTCAAATAAATGTAAGATTATAATTAAATCTTTAAACCTACCAAGGAACTTAAAAAAAAAAAAACATGAAAATAATCCTCCGAACGATATTAAGAATTTAAATGTATTTTTTCAATGCAGACACGAGCAGGCAGATTGTAGAAGAACAGTAAAAATGCCATGAATGGCATTTTGTGATATACTATTAGTCTAGAATTATCATATAGTGAACACAAATATTCTTTACGACTAAATTTTTTCTCTCCTAGTTTTTCTATTTTTATTTTAAAATAAACGAAGAGGCAGTCTTGTAATTTATTAACTCCAATGTATTCACATCTTGAAACACATAAAACATACAGCATGGACGACACTACACATAACAAAGACAACAAACAAACACACAACGCGCGGCAGCCAGCCGGCTACATGCTTACAGAGATCAGAGCGAAGAAGAAGAGCAGAGAGCGTGGTCCTTCCAGTGTCTTTTTATTTATATTCAGCGGGACATCACGTGATTTAGGAGGTGGATGAATGTAGTTTCAACAGTCTCCGGTAGGCGGGTAGTCAATTAAAATAATTACATGGTCATCATGAAGGATTGGATATGAAATAATTCAAGGGATATTACAGATAAATTATTGGAAAATTTGCATATATATATATATATATATATATATATATATATATATATATATATTTCTTAGCTATGTAATTGTAATATGGTAATTTTTAAAAAGTATTAATAATGCTTCTTCCTTCAACTCTACCATTTAAACAGAAAGCATATTAATATGTTAAAATGTAACTGAAATAAATTTCAAGCCCCAAATTAAGTAAGAAAAAAAATTATTTAAAATGGTTCAAAGAAATTCCAAGATGAGGGATATACCAGAAACTAGAAAAAAAAAAGTAATGCAAGCATCATATCACTTGAAATATGAGCTAGACTTATCATCGGCATTTTATAATATCCATTCCGCTGTTTTGCAAACAGGGCTTTTTTAATTATTAGAGAAAATAAAACGAAGAAAAGAATTATGCTTATAAATTCAATAATTTTTCAGCATAAGAAACAAAAATTAACTATTTTGTAACACTAAATTATTAACTAAATTAATAGACACAAAAGCTCCCTTTATTATCAAGAATAAAAATAACATGGAAGGAATTAACAACTCTCGACAACGTTACGGACAATTTTAAAAACTCTTGCTAAAACAACTATAATTTTCGATCTCCAAGTATCACTTTAAAAATAACAATTTCCTAATTATGCCTTCATTTTAAATAAAAGCTCCCAAAACTATTGTCGCGAGCTCTAACATCCATTTTAAGTCAAGATTCGAAAGCTGCAATCATTTCGCCTCGTTCCAAGACAAATATTTTCCGTAGCTCCGGGAAAGCGTTGATGTCAGGAAACTTATAGTGCCTTGTTGACTCAAGGTAGGGTTCCTCGTAAACTGAAACTAAACAAGATTCGATCAAAACCACAACTAAAACGACGACATTTTGTCTAGAATTATTTTATGTACTTGAAATGCTTTGGATATGCAGTTAAAATATTTTTCTCCTTTCATTCTTACAGTATCACGGTTATATATAATGGAAATTATTCGAATATTTCTCATGATTTTGATGTGGTATTGCAAGAATTGGCTCTAATAAAAGCCTCTGTAATGTAAGAATATTACTACTTTCTGTACTTGAAGCAAAGTGATTATTACTGAATGCATTTGAGGTGTTTGGGAAGGAGTAAATATTTAGTAGATCATTTGGTGCATCGCTAAATTCTGAAAAAGAGCCTTTATGAAGTCTTCATAATTTTACTAATCATTTTGTGCTAAATAACAATGCTAGTGAACAGATTTGCCCTTAACGTTGGGACGACATATTAAGTCTTAAAAATGTCTCTTTTTTTTGTTCAAAAGTTATTTTTCATTCATAATAAGTAAATAAATGAAGTCGATTTATTGTAAATAATAAAATGATTTCTTTTGTATAATGCGAGGAACTTCCCGAAGATAAGTTTCGTTATTGAGATAGATGCAGCAAGCAGGCGTGCCCAATGTCTTTTGAGTAAATCTCAGAGAGTGGTTGTAGATGAAAGTGCTTGCTATTATCCGGTACCAGTTGACACGTGGGATTAGAGTGTCCTTCATCCATGAACACCTACAGACCGGGAAGGAAAGCAGAATGTAGAAGATGAAAGTCAAAGTGGGCATTTCTCCACATCTACGAATGCAAACAATATTATAAACTGTGCAACAGTCCCTTACCGCACAGAGCACCGATTTTTAACACAGTGATTTCTTCTAACCAATTGCATGCTACGACAAACGTCTCAATGTTGGTGGCGACTGTGTCGAAAAATAGTATGAGCTGAAGCCTCGGTTCATGATGCTACAGTTTATTTTTTCTTGACAATAAGGTGTCAGAGTGAAAAGATAATGGCGAAACTAACTTTTGGAATTTTCCTCGTATTTAGGATAAACACTTTAAAATTTAGATAAGAGATTTGTAAGAATAATTATTACAACATTATATCAAGACAAATTATTATTTACAAATTATTATTCACATTTTCAGACAGTACTTGGTTATATGCAACTTTAATACGTACTTTGTCTTGAAACTTGTACATTCACACCAACAAGAAACAAGCTTCATATAACTCTAAAAACGATCAGATTATAACTGAAGTATGAATGATAATGGATGTTATGAGTAACAATATTAAGTATAAACAATGTTTAAAAAGATATAGAACTATAGAAAATCATTGTTGTTCAACTAATTTTTCAAATGAAAAATATACAGCAATCAAAGAAACAAAACAACAATAAATTCAGATAGGAAACTTGCACAAAAATAAAATTTGGAATGGGAGAAGCGGCTTTTTGAATGAAAAGATCTAAAGGAAATTTAAGAGTTAATTGAAACCATAAGTAGGAATAAAAAAACATGATCATAACAAAACCAGAAACAATTTTTGAGATTGCATTAATGCGTATCATATCAGTCGCTTTTAAAACTGTTACGGGCTATCATACCTAATTTAACATAATTTTTGTACGCCTATTTTACCTCTCTACGAATTAGCAAAATATTATAACAGTTCATATGATCATAGAAATACAGGGTGACTACACTAAGGATGTATACACTTTCCAGATATTGTAAAACATTAACACCATAATGGACGTAAGGATGGATACCATCTCAGAGAGCCGTAAGATAGATGCACTCTTAAAGTTTGTGTTAAGGCAGCGTTTCTCAAACTGTGGGGCGCGCCCCCTTAGAGGGGCGTGATAACTCTACGAGGGGGGCGCGAGCATATTGAAAAGTCGTAAATAAACGATTATTTTTTAAAAAATATTAATTTACCTAAATTAAACAAACAAAATAGCTTCTGACATAATAAAATATAAAATACACATTTACACTGATATAATACACTTATAAATGTATCAGTATTGCACAATGTATTTATTTTATAATTAATTTATCAATAGGAAGTTAAGAACAAGTCTAATGATTACCAATGACCCCATGGGCTCGTCATATATATAATTATATACAAAAATTAACAATTATCTTGATAATTTGTAGAGTTTATAATTGATTCCTTAAGTGCCCATTAAAAGTTACGCGATTCGCTCCCCAGTGCCATCGTTTTCCACGTAAGTGCGTGTATGTAATGTATTGGTGTGGAGAGGGGAAGGAAATGAATAAATAAGCAAATCTTCTGAGAAAAACAAGTAAATCCTTCGCAAACACTGTAAAGGTCTTTTTGATACATTCCAAAACCTCCGGAATAATTTTATGGATGGCAGTGCACAGAACAGATCATACTTTGGAAAGACGTACATATACGTTCGGGACAATTAATGCTTTGGCTGAGCGAGACGTTTATATACGCCGGTAGCACTTAAGGGGTTAAAGTCATTTTATAGCTTTAGCGTCAAAGTGTAGTATTATTGAATTCAATACATTGTTATTGTAATGAAGGGGGGTGCGATGAAAGTTATGATTGAATATTGGGTCGCAAATACTGAAAGTTTGAGAAGCACTGTGTTAAGGTCTTGATGGAAGTAATGTAAGCAATAGAAGGAGTGTCACATGACTAGTCAGGTGAAATAGTGGTTTCTGAAGTGGAGTAGGCTTTTTGCGTTATTGAATAGAAACCGAGACTGATGAGCAATGGCATTTTCAATCACAATTTGGAGAAGAACTTCCAATTAAAAAATCTATCTAAGAATGGCATGAAAAGTTTAAAACTGAGAGTTGTTTGTGCAGAAGTAAAAGTCCTGGATCAAGCTGAAACAAATTTTCACCAGCCACTGTCAACAGACTACATACCTTAGCATGCGTTTGGGTGGAAATGGATTATCGGCTTGATGTATGTCGCGTGACTAAGGTTTCACCCATTGAACATCTGTAACTGTCTCTAACAAAATTTAAAATACTCCCATACAATTCTCTCTGTTACTGGTGACATATAATATCTTACATTGCTCTTTATTTATAGTCCTCTGAAACTGTGTACTTTAAGAATCATCCTGTGTTGCATATTACGTGTTGAATTGGTTAAGCAATTTTGCCTACATATAATTTTCATTTATTTTTTTTTTTGGTATTAAAATTACATTACTGATGAAAACTATTTCAAAATAGTTTTGAAACTTTAACGAAATATTACAAAATATACTAACATTATTTTAATTCAAAATTATCTCTTTAAGACAGTGGTGCGCAAACTTTTTTCGACTGTGACCCCTTTTGCAGAGAGAAAATTTTTGGCGACCCCTAGAAATAAATGTTCACAAATACGATGTAAATAGGCGCATTTCTTTCGTTTTTTCGAATAAAAAAATCATCATTTCTGACACATATTAATATTATTTATAATTTAAAGAAAATATTTTTTGTATAACACATAAAAATCAGTAATTTGTCTTTTAATGAGATGTATGTGGCTGCAAGTTTCTGATTATCTCATCGATGTCCGGATGTATGTTGTTAATTGCAATTCACATATCATCTTCAGGGCTCAAACGAGAGCGGTACTTAGTTTTTATTGAAACTAGTTTGCTAAATCCAGTTTCACATAAATACGTTGATGCAAATTGTATTAGTAATCTGATGGCATTCTTGCATAGAACGGGATATTGCTTTTCCAGGAATAGCCAATATTTTTGGTAAGGCTGAGTCTTAAATTGATTTCGAAGAGTATAATCACTAATCAAATCTATCAATTGCTCTTTCTCACTAATTTGAAGAGTTGACCTGCATATGTCGTAGGAAATTGGATCACGAATCCAACCACGATCGTTTTCAGGAAAATCCTCGAATCTTCTCGGAAAAATTTTCTTTTAACTTTTCAATGTGATTAGAAATTATGTTTTTAAATGTAAATATATCTATATTATTATCCTTGATAAAATCGTTAAAGCAAGGGAACATGTCGGTGTTGTTTTTATTCAGTTCAGTTTGCCAGAGACTAAGCTTATTTTTAAAAGCTTGAGTTTTGCTGGCTGAAGTTATGATAGTTGAATTCTCACCCTGCAAGCTCAAATTTAAGTCGTTAAGTTTTTCTAAAATATCAACTAAATAGCTCAGCTTTCCTAGCCAAACTTCATTGATATAACAACTTGCCAATCTATGTTTCTTTTTGCTTAAAAATATGTACACTTCATTTCTCAAATCAAATATCCGTCGTAGTATTTTCCCACGTGAGAGCCATCTGACTTGGGTGTGTGTAACAGTAATCTCTCAAACGTTGAGCCCATCTCATTGCAAAGTATTGAAAAGAGTTAATTTAATGCATTTAATGTAGTTAATTGAACTAACAGCGTCTTGTAATATGTTGTGCAACTCTTCATCCATATCTTTTGCAACAAGAGCTTGTCGATGAATCATACAGTGATTAAATACCATATGAGGCGCCACTTTCAGGATTAAGCCTCTGAGCCATTTGTTCGAACCTGTTAATGCTGCAGCACCATCAGTACAAACCACAACACAGTTTGCCCAGGTAAGGGACTTTGCTTCAAAATATTCATTTATTACTTCGAATATTTTTTCTCCATTTGTTTTTCCTTCCAAACTTTTGCAACATAAAAACGTTTCTGTTATATCTTCATTAAAAATAAATCTAACGTAAATAATTAGTTGTGACATTTTAGTAATATCGGTAGTCTCGTCCAGTTGTAAAGCAAATACAGATGAATTTTGTATGCGTTTTATGACTTCTGACTCGATATTTCGTGACATTTCGGAAATCCGCCGAGACACGGTATCTCTTGATAATGGTATTGTTTTTAGTTCATTTCCATATTATTGCCATGCATAATTGATGTCATCTTAGTTGTTGCAGGAAGGATAAGGGATTCTCCAATTGTATAGGGGTTTCATTGTTTTTCCTATTAGATAAGAAACTTCTTAAGAAGCTCGTAATGCTTTCTGAGGTATTGTTGTAAATTTCTTTAGATTTGCACTTTGAATTTTCAGATTTTCAGCTCGTCTTTGTAAAAAATCGGCATGTTTATTTTGAAGTTCTTTATGTTTAGTTTCCAAATGCCTTTTTAATTTAGCTGGTTTCATGCTCTCATTTGCTAATTTTTCGTTGCAAATGACACATATCGGGCGTTCTTCATCATCAACAACACAAAATGTAAAACCATACTTAATAAATTCCTCATTGGATTTTCTTATTTTTTTAGATGGGCCATTTAGTTCAGAATTTTTAGACTCCTCATCAGTATTTGTTCGTTTGTTAACTGAAGATGTACCTGGTGTACGTATTACCCATTTATCCATTATGAATATAAGGGTTAAATTTTTTTAACTAAAACAAATAATAAAAAAAATTTATCATTTTTTTTCGAGAAATTCAATAAAATTAACAGAGATCTTTCTCTAATGATAGCACATACCTGATAACAAAGAGCAGCACAGCCCGATAAAAATATAAAAAAATCATAATTACACAACGTCACATGATAAAACTCGAATAGAAACTAAAACAATTGCAGGCCAACTGTTACATGCTACAACTTAACATAGAAACGCGCAGTAAAACATTCAGCGATAATTTTTGGTCTTTTGGTTGGCCTTGGCTTGGTACGCATGTTTACAAGATGACTCCCACAGCCCTTGATTACCACTCCATCTCGTACGGTGCGCACCGTTCGACACAGTACGTATAACATCAATGCGTCGGACAAATAGGCACTTTTCAGTAAAACTGACGAATTACCGAGAAGAGGGTGTCATCTACCCGAGTGAAAAACTTGCGTCTTCACACTTTACATACATTACGTATTATGGTCAAAGAAAGAGCGAGCTGCAGGAAAATTGCAATTAAACAGTAAATGACGGCATTTCACTCTTCATATGTACACTGTATGGTATGCAGCATGCAGGCATAATCCATTTCATAAAAATTTGGCGACCCCCAAAACACTTCTGGCGACCCCTAGTTTGCGCACCTCTGCCTTAAGACATAATAACCAACAAGGAATATAAACTTTGTACTAGATCTATAATAATCAGTGACTTTTCAAAAAAGATATGACCTGTTAAAAATGTTTTGTCCAAACCTTAACATAAAAATGAAAGAGCAGGAGAAGTTTATTTACTTAAGGTTATTTACTTAGGACGTTATCTCCTTGCTTATATTGTTTACCTCAGCCCCATTATTGTGGAAACAATGTGTACTCTCTTAAAATTGTTTGCTGACATTGTGAAGGTTTGAGAATTTTCATCGTTTTCAAGCTCAAAAATAAATGCACCTTACTTTACTATGTACAATTTATATTTTAGGTTCTAAGATTCTGTTGATATGTTATTGCATGTTGCGGAAAATAAGTTCATTTCTCAAAAATCTAAGAAAAGTAAGGAATTATAAGGATAACTACAAAACAAGTTGCTATTTTTCCTTCTGATTTTTATGCAGAATAAACAGTTTTTTTTTTATTTTAAAAGGAAAACAGCCGTAACTACTTTTCTTCCTATGCAGCTTCAGTAAATTTTTTACTCTACAATGAATGCATCGAAAAAATTCAACGTTTTCATTGCCTTATATGAATGTTATTACCCAGAATTTTGTTCGTGAAACAAAGAAACTAAAGTAATCTGAATTGTTAAACCTTGAGTTTTATAATTTCACTCTAGACTACTATAGATTAATAAAGGTATCTTTATGTATATATATACTTATAATCTAATAAGTTCTTAAATTAATGATTTTTCTCTTTTAAAATTTATAAAAAGTATATTTTACAATAACATATTTCAATACTGTTTAAACTCCTGCATCTCTAAAAAGCCACGAATAACTTTATCTCATCAAATGAATATTTATTTATACTTTTTTAAAAAAATAAATATTTTATGTATCATTCTGAATCTAATTTTATGTGGAGTTTTTACCATTTTATAAATTTAACGTAGCGTTTGTTCCTTAGTAATTTTATTTTAGCAGAAATTTTATTTAAAAACTCTAAAGAAATATCTAGAAGAGGAAAGAAAACTGTAACAATTAGATGTAAATTTATACAGGATGGTCAGACACTTTTCTGAGTATTATTTGACGCAATTTTATGCATTACACATGGAATAGTTATTTTGTTAATCATTGTCATAAGCAATAAGTACATTTGGTTAATTTTTATGGAAACGAAACGTAAAAAACTCTATGTATTAAGCAAATAATAAACAGCCTATGAACAAAACAAAGAACAATAAAAAAATATTAAAAAAAACTAATTGAAATCCACATTAACGCTTGATAACATGATTCCAATTAAATTGACAAAGAGTAGCTTTCTCTATAAATAACCAATTTAGACTGGTGATTAACCCTTAACTTCGCAATTTCTTAAATTTTTATGAAAAAATTATATCAGCTAGTTCTCAAGTAATACAAAACCGAATCCTCTTTCGCTTTCTATGATTTTACAGAAGAAACACTAAATCACTTATTAATTGTTTGGGAAACACATTATTACTGATATAACTAAATCCTTAATCTAAGTATATATTCCCATCAATCAGTGACCTATCCAAACCAATTGGTATATCGGATCGCTTTCTACGCCATTCATTCGGAATTATCGTAAGTGTCAATGTGATTCTGATGAATCACCTCCCGATCTATCATGAGGGAAACTCGCCTGTTTACCGGGGAATCAAAGAGTGTTTGATGAGCCTCTAATTAGGTTCTGAAGGGAGCACTCTCTCGTGCAATTCAACCCGGTCAAAGGTATCGTGGCTTCGAAAGAATAAATAGATGTCGGGCGCTAATTAATTGGTTTTAATGAGTTCAGAGATGATGCGAATTGTTAACTCTATAAAACTCAGTCGATGATTTATTTGAAGCTGCTTAATTAATTCGGTTGTATTTTATTTGACGCCTTAAGTAAAATAAGTGGTGAATGAAATGTGGTGAACTGCGTTGAATCCATTGAAATATGATTGAATTATGCAAATATATTTTATTAATAATTAATTAATTTCAGTACCATAAAATTCATAATATGCGCATTCTCTGGCGATGCTGTTAAACTTTGAGTGAATGAGTAAATATTAAAGTTGGCGCCACGAGAGCTTCGGGTGCAGGACCTCGTACTTCTAAATCATGGTCAAATAACGAACGTGACACCTGATCTGACACCCCCCCCCCATCCTAACTACCACACCACACCAAAGGGAGGATGTGTCACCTCTCGACGGATTTAATGTGCATTGCTCCCCTATACGGCGGGTTTTTAGTGGCTCGAACTCGTGAAATGTACCATCCACGATACAATATCTCGACCACTAGACTACCACGGTTTAACCTACATTTGGAAGGTAACCATATATAACCATTCCTTTTAAATATAATTATGTCAAACAAAAAGAAAAAAAAAAATAAAAGGAAAAAAAAAAAGATAATGCATTTTCTCCATTGAAGGATAATTTTAAATTAGGGGAATTTTTTTATTTTTAATTGGATATTTGCTGGAAAATTTTGTTCATTGTTGGAAAATCTTTTTCAGTTTTTTTACATTAAAAAGATGTTTAACTAAATATATGTAAGTTTATCTTAAAGCCACACAGTATGAGTGAAATATGTGTAAAAACAGAAAGAAGTATTACATTATTTTAAATATAGGTTATATGTGTACATAAAAAATACTGCCTTCGGTAATCATTATCGCAACTCCATGAATTATTTATAAAAATAAACATGTATTTAACAAAACTGTTTCATATTATATTTTTGCAATCATTAAATAAGTCGAAAAATACTACTTTTTTTCGCGAATATATGTTCTTAAAGCAAATGAAAAATTATTTTTGGTTTAGTTTTTAGTAAATAAATTTTTCATTTACTAATAATTTGCTCATTTACATTTAAAAAAAATAATTGTTCATTCACTTTAAAAAAAAAAAAATGTCACACACATTTTTAAAAACAGAATAAGTTTTCACATTAGGCATTCTGATTCTTTATATAGAAAGTAACTAACTTTTTTAAAAAAAATAAATGTGCGCGATGCTTTAGTTAGAAAAACAACATGCATGAAATTTTCATGAAATGATGAATACGCTTTAATTATGCAAATGAAGTTGGAAAAAAATATTCTGACTTTCATTTTTATATGGAAAGTACCAGAAAACTGTTATTTAGCTTTGGAAAAATTTCTTGCTTCTCCCAAAACATGAAAAACCATTTTTTAAAGAAATAACAAGCCTTAAAATTGATGTTCAGTCTTCTAAAATAAACTGCTGAATCTTAAAAAGCCGTTTTCTTTCGCTTTTGAGCTATAAATTTAGAGCACCGTATTTGCATGTTCTGAATACTTTTTGATTTTTTAGAACATTATTTTTAGATTGTTGGTTGAAACAGAAAAATAGCAATGGAATTTTAAAAACATTCTAATCACTCAAATGTTGAGGATTTTACAAGTTAAGATCGTGCATATATTTAACTAAAAATAATAAATTCAAGAAAGATGTAAGCTTATACAGATTTTTTGGTAAATTTTCCTAAGACATTGTAACATACTTGTGAACCACTTGAAACTGAATGTAATATTTTAAAATGAATTAAAGAAAGCTATTTCTCTTTTTCAAAATTTTCCGTTATAATGTTTTAAATCTAAATTGATTTTAGATTATGCCATTAATTAGCTTTTATGAGTATATCACAATTATGCAGACTCTATATGAACAAAATTTTTTATACTCTTTTCCAAAAACATTTTTGTAGACAGAAACAAAACAAATAATTTATGTTTTGTATTCAGATCATATTATTAAGTCGATTCTAAAAAGAAAAATGTCTGTTTGACCAGCCATGATTTTACAATTTTAATTTTTAATTTTTGAATTGTTTTCAAATTTCTATAAAATATTCACTTTTTAAAATTTTTTAGTCATTTTAAGTGATTTATGTTTCTTAGATTATTGCGAACAAAAATAACTATGGATTGGAAAATCTATTCCCTTGTTGATTTTTAATAATTATCTTTCTAGAAAAACCTGGAAAAAAAATTTTTTTAAGTAGTAAATTTGGCATTTTTTTTTTAAAAAATAGCTATAAATCTCAGCGCTAAATCCATACTACCTTTTATAGAAGTTACATTTTGGAATACATACAAAACATTTCAAGGCTCTATGATGGACAGAAAAAAAGCCTTAGGGATTAAAAAAAACTCATACCTACAAAAAATTGTGCAATTCTGAGAAAAACAAAATTAAACTTTGTAAAGGCATAAAACAAAAACTTATAATGTCCGTAAAGCTCTAATTTTTTAATATATTATTTTTCAATATATGTTCTACATTAAAACACTATTTTATTAAATATGATGGAAA
>BMAV01028188.1:109873-122265 GCA_019973955.1 Trichonephila inaurata madagascariensis
CCCCCCCCCCTTATTATTCATAATCTATAATTTTTGTCAAAATATTTTTTCAGTTAAATATAATATTCATTAAAGTGAAAAACAATTATTGAAGGAAAAAGCCCATTCATTAATATACGCCATTTTACAGCCATAAAATTAATTTACTATCTCTATCTATATTTATTTAAAAACTAAGTATTTTTATATAAATACTTATATAAGATAATATAAGCTCAGTTTAAATAAAATATCAGAAAAAAGAAAGAAAAAAAAAACAGTTACTGTTTAACTATATCTGTCAATAATTATATAATATTCTTTAGCTAAAATTATTAAAATAGAAAGGTATTTTATTTCGAATAACAATCTATTTATTGCATAATGTGAGAATAAAAAACGTTTAAGAAATTTGTATGCGTCCTGTTAGAAGGAAAAAAATGTTATTTAATTTTCTGATTTGTTAAAAGAATGTTAAAATCGACTGTGTAGATATGAGTCATAATCCTAAAAATATTTCATGCTGAAAAGCTTTTATTTGTTCAATTTAAATCCTTAAACATGTAATCAATTTGATCTAAAACCTAAGTCGTGTATATTTGTCACAGCGGCTACATCCTAAAGCTTGTTATATATCTAAATTTTCATGAAAGAAAACAAAAAAATATTGCCATGGATAAATATGTGCATGAATAAATGACAAAACATTTAGTTTACTTTGAAATTCACATTTATCACCCTCGGCGTTCCCCACGGAATCTATTTTCATATACTTCTCCATATCTATGGGCCCTACTTACCAAAGGTGGATCAATTTTCGTTTTTCGCAAATGTATTCATAAAATATATCTGGGATATTCCAAACTTCAAAAGCAATCGGTGATGCCTTTCTCTGTCTTTTTATCCAATAACAACTATTCTGAGATATTTGTCTTCCTTTAGTTTAATATAGATTTTAAACCACTCTTTTACCAAATATGTACATAAAATAATATACCAAATATATACATATAAAAAGTGTGAAATTGTTTCATTTTCATTTTCCAAATAGCTTTATATGTATTTTTCATAAGAATATAAAATTGTTTTCTCTTATACAATTCCTTTTAAATTATTTATACTTATATTTTGGTTTTTTTTAAACTATGAAAATATAATAATATAAGCTAATATCAAACTTGCTTGAGAACTAAACACTGGGGTTTCGCATCAGATTTTCCATGTGACTGGAGCATCCACTCATGCACTTCAGTGCCCAAGGTCATGAAAACTGAGATGGACACATTAGGCCTTAGCCTTCTATGGGCTGTTGCACCACTGAATTTTGAGTTTAATACTTAATAATATTCTAGACAACTAAGTGTAAGATTTGTATGTAGGTTTATATCTATAATAAAATGAATTAAGATCTGATAAATTCTGTAAGACAATTTCTTGATCATTTTTGCATATCAACTCCTTACTTTGGATCACTTTAAAATTAACTTTACCATATTTATTAAAAACAAGAAAAAGAGTCTTAGATGCCCTGAATAATAAAAAAATTGTTAGTATTTTTATATTTTTATATGTGTGGAAAATGTAATCAATTATACATGAAGGGAATATAAGGTTTTAGCTGTTGTGTGCCTATTTCGTCAGGGTAGTCGTCATCAAACTAATATCTTCCATTTGAAAAATGTTTAACTTTGAGATTTTGAGATATTTTTTTAGAAATATTGCAGCTGATGCAAATAGTGTATTTTTTAGTGACTGCAGCTCATTGTATAATGCTTAGAGTCAAATAGACGCCTTTTTATACTGAATTTGTGTAAGCAAATTAGCTATAATAGTCAAAAAGTCGAAATCTCCAAAAAAGTGCTCATGGCAGTTAGACTAAACAGTTTTTCAATGTCTCACTTATGCATTTCAATAAGCTCATAAATTTCCAGTTCCCGTTTGTGGGAATCTGGCAGTTCTTGAACGCCATTACTATCCAAATTTATTTGTCTGGTAAGATGGACGACTTCTTCAATCACAATACTCATTTCATAAGGCTCTGGAAGGAAGCGGGGAATTAGTAATCGAATTGTGTAGTTCTCAAACAAAAGACAAATTGACTAAACTTGAAAATCGTGTAAATCCGGGTTCGTGTAAGTCGAGGTATTACTGTACCAGTATGTTCTTGTTATGTTTCGTCTGTTGAGTAGAGATCTGTTAGGAACTGGCTTTGTATAAATCGGCTATGGGGGAGTACAAAATAAAAAAAGACTTAAGATTTAAAAATTCAAATCCTGCAGTTTTTGAATTAAAAGACTCGAGGGCTACACAAATATTTTTCTAACACAATTTAAAGCTTAATCTTATTTCTTCGATATGAATAACTAAGAATATTGTCATAAAAAACTATGAAATACCAAGCGAATTGTGTGGGTAATAGCTAGTTTTATTTATATGCTTCGAAACATGTTGCTACGGTAGTCGAATGATGGCAGTGAACTTAAGACCGACGATGTTTCTTTTGAACCTACGGTTCCTTTACCGGGTATACACAGGTACAGGTTCCACTTAACCTAGGAGAAGTCACGCATTCGATACTAAAGGTACTGGTCTCGCGGGATGACGGAATCACTCCATTTTTTTTTTTTTTTCTTTACTATGCACAATTAAAATTATGATTCCAAGGAATAATTTAACTAAAGAAAAGTGTATACTTACCTATTTTTAAGGACTTTTCACATTTCCCTTGATAATTTGAAAATTAAAATGTTTCAAATGTGGGTGACTTTAATAAAGGACACACACACAAATTACAGAGATATTTCGCTACCAGTACAGAAATACTATTTGCAGGAAAAATTGTCATATTTTGTTCAAGTTTTTGTACTTTCATTGTCCTTAAATAATCGGCAAATAGCATGTTGAACTTCTTGCTCGTGTCTTTTTCACAGGATGCAGTGTGTCTTTGTGGTACACTTGTAGCTTCTTATCTTTTTTTGATGGAATTACTTAGGTAGAGCATTTCAAAATCTTCTTTTAGACTCAAACGTTTCATGTTGATCACTGTTCTTAAATTTACTTTTGATATCGTGATTAATGTCCATCATTTCATCCAGTTCTTCCCTTATTTGAAACATATCTTTTTCTAAAGTCTCAGCTTCATCCAATAGAGATAGCATATGAACATTTATTTTTATTTATATTCATTTCATGTACATTTATAAACCATAATAAATCGTATTACATAGCAAGCAAAACCACTCAGTCTTTCATAGGGGAAAATGTAACTTGTTCATAGAAATATTTAGGAGCAAAAGTAGTCAGCCGGAGAACTCAGTCACCCCAAGTACATAAAGATAGTAAAAAAACTTTTGCCACTTCCTAAACTGAGGGAGATATGCGACACATACATTTTAGTTCCCATGAACACTGCCATATAGGAGGATACTGACAAGGTCATAGGTAATAAACAAAGTTTTACCAGAATTAAAGGCTGCGCGAGCCTGGGGTGACTGTGCCGCGAACGACCTCTCGCGGATTAGCATCTACTACATGGATGAGTACATACACTCAAATTTGTCGCGGCTCCAAGTTCTTACTTTGGCGCGTTGAGAAAATTTGGAGAGGAAGGTAGAAACTCAGGTGTAGACTTCGTCACTTGACTGAAGTTCAAAAATACCATGGTAAATTGTCAATAGCACATATTGCTTCAAATTGCAAAATTAACAAAGGTCAAATCAAAAGCCTTCGAAGCACTTAACTCTAATTATGTAATGACTACCTAAAATTTATTAATTTTCAAAGTAGAAATTGATGCGTAATGGTTTTTTTATGTTTATTTCGCGATGGAAGTATTTTATCCGTGTAAATATTAATTATGTACGCGACTTAGACAGAATTGATTTTCTTTCATTTATGATATCTTCCTTTTTTATGGTATACATATAAACTTCAAAAAGGAAAGGATTTATAAATATTTGCACTACAAAAAACTCTTTGCAGACTAATTGAATAAAAAGAAAGAGAGAGAGAAATATATCCTTTTTCTTACGTAATTCCAATTTAATAAAAAAGGAAAAAACCTTTTTAATTCCCTAATGAAATCTTAAACCCGTTAGATTCAAACCTAATACGTTTTTCGATTTTCTGTAAAGTGAAACAAAAGAAAATTTTATTTTTTTTTAAACATAAAATAAAAGAATTTTCTAATCTCAAGCACTGGAATTTCTAAGACAATTTCCCCGCTTGAATAAAATATATTTAACTTTTTTCTTCAGAATAGTGATAATTTTCAATATATTTTTTTTTGTTCTTTGTGTGAAAACACTCTTACCCATTATATAAATAATTATATGTAAAAGTATCTTAAATTGAAAGTATTGGACAAAATTATTGTGTAGATATACTTTTGAAAATGCTTACGTCTAAAACTTTACATACTTTGCAAATGCCTTAATTTTTTATTGGTTATTCGTCTTTAATATTATTCATAGATTTAAAATGTGGATACTCTTTCTCAAAGAATGATACATAACAAAAATAATAATAGTTACGTGTGTTGATTTTAAAAAGTATGAAATTGCATCTCATAATCAATGAAAATAATTTACTGCTTTTCAATAATATTATACTGTTAGTTCTAAAAAAACTTCCTTTTCTTCCCTCTAAATGTTGCTAAATAATTGTTTGCCACAGTTTTATTGTAGATGTATGCTGTAACGTCGGTTCATTAACAGACTCATACTCCTCAATACATGCTTAGATTGACATATAGAGGGTTTTTTAGCTGCCTGGGACATCGTGTGTCTTTCAAGGCCCAGGTGGCTCCCTCCTTACGCCGGAGGCATAACACATCCGAATTGTTTGTGAGATTGACTTTGAAGTCACTACCCTTTTATTTGCTTCATGACTTTTGGAATCCGGTGTGTCCAAACACGCAATAGACAAGACATAGTCCTTTTGTGTGCCACAATGACGGAGCCAATCTGAATAGTTTGTTCTGGCGCCAAGGAGTGTCTTAGAAGTAGCTTTCGGCGTAAAAAACGTACTGCCGAGACTAATTATGACCCAGATATTGGGCAAGCTTTTGTTTCAGGAGCGATCGACAAGAACCGGGTCATTGTTCGGTCCGCACCATTGATGGGCAAATGAAGTCCGAGGACCGGCGTACAAAATTAGAGGCCGGCAACGAGAGGTGGTGAGGGGCGTACAGGTGACCCACCCTTGGAGTTTAAAAGGGTCGATTTTGATGAAAAGAAAAAAAAAAAATGACTCGCTGTTCTCTTCTGGTTCCTGATCACGCTGGGCAAAAAAATAGAGAGGATAGCGCCGGCAGTAAACATATACTGGGTACTCCAATTCTGGATGGCGATGACCGACGATTGGAAGAGACAAAATGACGCGAAACATCGGTTTGGCGACCCTAAAAATACTTTGACACCTGACTGAAGTGTTCTTCTAGGCGAGAAATGAACTGATAGAGGCCTTGGTTGTGATGTTATAACTTAAATTTAGATAATGCAGCGTTTCTCAAACTGTGGGGCGCACCCCCTTAGGGGGGTGAGATGATACTACTAGGGGGACGCAAACCTATTAAAAAGTCGAAAACAAAAGATTTTAAAAAATTATTAATTTTCTGAAAGTAAACAAACAAAATACATTCTGACATAATAAAAAATGTATATAATTAAAATTTGCATTGATATAATACACTCATAAATGTATCAATACTGCACAACGTATTTTATAATTTTACAATACTAAGTTAAGAACGTTTAATAATTACCAGTGACCCCATGGGCTTCTCAGAAATATAATTATATACAAAAATTAATACTTATCTTTATAATTTGTACGGTTTATAATTAATCCATTAACTGCCGATTAAAAGTTATGCTTTTCGCTTCTCGTTCTCCCCGTAGGTGCACGCATGTGATGTATTAGAGAGGGGTGGGAGAAAAGGAATAAATAAGGAAAAAAAATCTTCTGATATAAGTAAACACTTCTTAAACACTCTGTATGTTCTTTTATTGTATTCCAAAACCTTCAGAATAATTTCATGGATAGCAGCGCACAGAAAAGATTGTACTTCGGAAAGACGTATATATATGTCGTGGGCATATAACGCAACGGTTGAGTGAGACGTATATATACGCCGGTGGCACTTTAGAAATTAGAGTCATATTGCAGCTTTAGCTTCAAAATATAGTATTATTAAATCCAATGCATTGCTGTTTGTTTAAAGGGGGGGGCGATGAAAATTATGTTGGAATATTGGGTCGCCAATATTAAAAGTTTGAGAAGCACTCAGATAATGTTTACGCGTATTCTAGAAATAAAATGAATTTTAATGATTAGCTCTGTGAAAGTAATTGCAATCCGGTCAAGATGCCACACAAATAAAATACATACATTTATTAACTTCTAAATTTCAGGAAAGCGTTATTAAGTTAAAAATGTTACAAACGTATTTAATTTTTTAAAAAAGAAAAAAACTGGTCAAGGGTCTTAAGAAATTGCATATATGAACCAGTAAATGAGCTTAATTTCAGTATCATGAATAAAAATATTAAAGGTAGTTATGCTTTGCAAAGAAGATAAATACATTAATCGATTCATAGTTTTGATTTCGAAGATCTTTTCAAATTTATTAAAACAATTAATATGATTCAAATACTTTTACAATTTTATGAAAATAATATAGTCAAAATAACTGTGTTAATTATGATATGTTTCTATTTACTCTCTCATTAGGCTATTTCTACAAAAAAATTACTTGATTAAAATGGATAGTAGTTATCAACAAACTAAAGGCTTACCACAAGACAGACCAATTAGTAACTGTCTAGTTAACTTATGCTTCCACTTTTTATAAATTAGTTTTACAGGCAATTCTTCATGTTTCATTCCATCAATGGTATTACTTTTTTTAGTAAATGATAAGTATTTCTAGTGAAAAAAAATACTAATATTTATCCAGGCAAAATATTAATCGGATTCAGACTAACAATAGCCCTAATCAAGCTAATAATTTAGGTATTCAAATTATTTAGATATTATAACGAGAATATGATCATTTATAAATGAGGCAGCATCCATCTCTTCATTGTTTTCAAAAATTAACTGTTTTAATCTTAGATATTCTAATCATTATTTTCCCTCAAATAGAGAAAACTAAGAACTATGTATACATATGCATTTGAAATTTCAATGCTTAAATATTAATTTATCATTAGCGTATGGAAACTAGTTCTAAAATGAATTAATTATCGAATTTATAATATGTCCAAAGATAAAAGTTTGTAGATATTCCTCCCTGTAAATTTTATGCTGTTTTCCTGATTTCTCAAAAAGGCTTTCATGTGATCTTTCAGTGATGATTGCTTAAAATTTTTGAAATTTTGTACTGTAACAGTTTTGTATATTTTTTACCCTATGAAATTAAAACATGAGAGTAATATCACTAAGTATCAGGAAGTTCGACAACGTTTCCATATTGGAAATTGTTATAAGCGACTGTCCAAAACTAAATGTTGAAGAATAAAGTGTTATAATGAAAGGAATCAACTTCATTAACTCTTAGAATGACAAGTAATTAATTATTCATCAACAAATTAAGTAGTAATATTAATTCTAGTAGAAATATAAAAGAATTAAAAGCAAGTATTTGGACATACATTTTACCTCCTTTACCTTTTATTAATACCATGCCAGAAATAATTTTATTCTTAAAATAGCAAAATTTTAAGCCAAACTATGAAAGAAAGATAAACACCGTACAGAAGGTCGTTTACACTTTATGGAAACGGTTTTGTAATTTGGGTTCACGTTTGCTTTGAGAAAAAACTTTGGCAACTTTAGAATAATCATCTGCTAATATTTTCTTTTGATTAAAATGTAAAAAAAAAGGAACTATTATTTTTAAAAAAGGATTATTAAAATTCGTAGATGGTTAATCGAAGGTTACGTAACTGCGCTTTTCGAAGAAAAATAACCATATAAACAAATTATAAAGGGGTGTAATAAACTCGATTATTGCATTTAAAAGAAAATTGTACTTATAGTATATTAAATTTTATAAAGGAAGAAATGTCTATCAGATAATAAAAATGAAAACATGTCCATGAAACCTCATCCTAAGACAGTTCGAGCGTAGGCAACTATCAAGAAAGTGAAGTCTCTGATCCTTAAAAGATAATCCACCAAGTAAGAAATTCATTGCATAGAAACTAAGAATGCCTTCCAAAACTGTAAGTAAAATCATTTATAGGGATTTAGAGATTAAAAAGATAATTAAATCTAAATTTCATCTGCTTCGGCCAAAACATTTTGCTGTAAGAAAAACACATTTTTGAAAATTATATAAAATACACATAGCTAGCTGCTAATGGTAATTTGTGTTGACACTCGATGGTGAATGGGTATGTTTAAGTGGTTATAGTAAAAGAAGATCTGTTTTCTATTGCACAACTGACGAGAATGACCGTACTTAATATCTTGGTCCGTGTGCAGAAAAGTTTCCGAAGGGATTCACGATAGCTGTAGGATTCTGTTACAATGGCACATTAAGAATATAAAAAAAAAATACTCAAAATAAAACCCAAATTAATCCACTCGTCTATGAGAAAAATATTTTAGAACCAATTTTTGAAGAAGAAATACCAGCCTTATATGGAAAAGACATTGTTTAATTTGATCTTTGTGTGGACAACGCCTCTAGTCACACGCCTAAATCAGATGCCAATAAGAAATAGGAAAAAAGTTTATCCCAGTTGATGAAATATCAGTAAAGTTATTTGACACTTCTTAAATATAATCTTGTGCTTTCCGTTTGTTAAAACGAGCCTCTCAGAAAAACAGCATTCAAAAACACTGAGCGGAGATTAGAAAATGGTTCAAGAAGAATGGAGTAAAATTGGTATGATAGTGCTAAGAAGTTTACCTTCAAGGAAAACTCGAGCTAGAGCTATTTTCAAGCATCATGGCTATCAGACTGAAGCAAATCACCACAAAAAATACGTTATATATTGAGAAAAAAACTATTAAAATCGTTTCCATAACGTGTGAACGACCTTCTGTAGAATTAGCAACTACACAACAGGAATTACGAAATTCAAAAAGGAGATATTCAACTAAAATTTAACCGCATATTTTGTCTGCTATTGTTAACAAATTGAATAAGGTGTTAGCCATTGTTAATACATTTACAAGAAATTTACTTCAAAGTAATTACATCAAATGTGCAGAAAATAGTAGGTTAAACAACAAAACGGTTCATAAAATAAAACATAATCCAATGTCAGACAAAATTCTTATAAAAGTTTTTAAAAAAATCAGAAGAGTAAAATATATTAATTTTTAGAGAAAGTACTCTAAATATATCTAATTTCCATCGTATTTAAGAAATCTTGTAATCCTTGTAAATACATTTGTTTCAAAAGATCGAAAACATCGAGCTAACAGAAAAATATCAATACTTTATTCGTGAGACACAAAAAACAGGAACAAAAATCTTTAAAATAATCCCCATTTTATTTCTCCCGGAGAAAGTCACTCGATTATTTAAAATGGAGATACAATTCTTGTATGAATGTATTTCTTTGTTAGGCTCTCTTTCGTTTCGTTAAGATTCGTTACATTTTTTTCATGTTATGGGATAATTTTTTCTTTAATAAAATAATGGATTATTTTATTTTTGACTTTTCTTAAGCTCGAAACTCATGGTACCATTATTTTTTATAGAGATACCTGTTTCTTTTAAATTTGATCATTTGCTTTATGTTTATAGAAAAGTATGTCCTAATGTAATTCCTTAATATATAAAATTTTGTAGGCATGGTCTTTTTTACAATTATCTTATATTAATTAATTAATTAATTATTTAGATGTGAATAATGGAAAAATATTGTGTTGTAAAGAATGTTTGTATCGATTGTGAAGAAAAATTGAAACGTGGCACATTTAAATCCCAGTATATTTGCAATACTTTTCTACAATATTTCTCCATCTTTCACACAACTTGAAAATTCGGTCCTTCTAGAATGTCTTAGGTTTTTCAGCGAAAGGTTTTCTACGTGACATATTTTATCTCAACCAAAGGGTTGAAGTTTCTTGCATTGAGGTGATTACGTAATAACCTAAATAGTTGGAAATCAGAGGAGATGAGGTCTGGAGAATATGATGGAAATGAGGTAGAACATCTCAAACGAGCCCCAACGTATTTTCTCAAGTTATAAAAGACGCAAAAATTCAACTATTGTCCATTTCGTTATTTCTCGCTTTTTTTTTTTTAAATTTCTGCCCGTAATTTGTCTATGTAGCAGCGATATTTTCGCAAATATATTGTCTCATTGTTTGTTAGAAACTCATAATGCAGAATTCTTCGTCAATTCCATCATACCCAGCAGCATGAGCTTCTTTAGATAAAAACTTTCTTTTGGCTGGCTGATGATTAGTTTCCCAAAAATCACCAAGGACTTTTGTCCTCAATATTACAATAAGTTATTCATTTTCATCCGTCGTTATTTGAATTAAATACTGTTGTCACCTCAATGCGCTCATGGAAACACGAGTCGCAAACGGAAATCCAATTCATCATATTTTGCTCAATTAAATCCTGGGGAAACCGTAACTCACCACAATTTATGTACCCAAGCTTCACAAAATGTTTGTGGATGGTGAATTTTGATATATTTTAATACTATTATCTATCAGAGTTTCATTTAGATCCCACCCGGGTGTCTTTGATGTACAACAGTGATACTCAACCTGCGGCCCGATGAAAGCTCTTCTGACACAGAGGGAATTAGATGTATTGCAGAATAGGAAATGTTCCGCCTTCTTCCTATTTAATATCCTTACACTTTGGAGTATTTAATGGAAATTCCTGAATCGTTTAGTCATAAAAGCTTTTATAACTGATATGTAATTTTGAATATATCTAATGTAGAGTGACATTAAGTTATGAGAATCTTAACTGGTAGGTTAGGCAATATGTTCTATGTTTGATTCAGGTACTCAACTTCAAATTGCATTTGCTCAAAAGGAGATTTGAATTAAGTAACACAAAGGGGCACTTTTCGAGGTATTCAATTGATAACATACTTTTATTTATGTTTTGACAAAATTTTCGTTTTGGAAAGAAATTAAACGGTAGTGACTTAGAGTTAAATAGAAGAGATAATCAATTATCCACACTTGATTCTTTATTTTTAAATAAGCGGTTATTAGTGACTTGAAATATGTTTAAAAATATAACTGGGAAGATCATTTTTTAGTTAAAAAGCTGCAAGCTCTTTGTCTCTCTCGCTGTTTGTTTCAATCTTTTACGAAATTCCTTTTTTTTCGACTCTAAATGCCTTAATTTTTGCAAAAAAACTTTTCAATTACAACCTGTACAGTTATTTCTAATTTAAATCGTAAAATAAGATAGAATTCGTATTAGTGTGGTGAGGGGACAAATCAAGAGACGTCTTAGAAATCACGAACTTTTATTCAACCTAATATCTTTTTGCATTAATATATTAGTAGAAATAACCACTGAGAGCGAAATAAGCCTCTAATCCCAAACAATAATAATACAGATTCCCTTATCTCTTACAACTGTAGCTTTTAATTGCAGTTCAGCTCGTTCCAAAGATAATACACATCCAAGCAGCAATCACGCGAAGTTTCGGGAGTTTTATATATAATCCAACTTGCTAATTATAATAATATATATTAAAATACACTCTAGACTAGCGATACTCAACCTGCGGCCCACCTAGCCTTTTTAAGTGACCCGGTCCGTGCCCATTGCTCTGAAAGATTCACGTATTTAAGAACAATATATTAAAAACTCGGTATCAAGAAATCAAATATATCCATTTTTCTTTTTGTTGTCGATGTTGTAGGAGTGTGAATTGATGTTCTTTTTTTATTTGTAGCGGATACGGTCAGTGATAACAGACAACATTGGAGTTATGACTGTTTTATGGGTGGAACTAATTTTTAACTATCTTTCATATATTATAAGTGAAAAATACTCGAATAAAATATATACTAGTTTCAAGACGATTGGGAGTTGGACTAATTTGTCATGAAAAACAAATATGGATTAGTAATTGTTTGATTTGTCACGAAAGTGCTGTATTTAACTTTTCCTCAAAAATCTCTTTCAAGAGGTAATAAATAGGATTTCTCTTGAATAATCTTTGCAACAGCATCAGAGTGTTTTGTCAGTGGTAATGTCACAGTGGTAACGAAGATATCGTATGAAGTTTGTTACATTTTTGGTAATCATATGAAAAGGTTTACTAATGCATAAATTGTGAAGGAGCGTTTCTTAAATGTTTCTAATTCAGTGTTAGTGACAAAAAAAACAACAACATAAAAAATAGTTATTAAAAAAAGCAAACCAGGAGTTAAAATATTTTTATCAATTTTCCACATTTTAA
>BMAV01028188.1:130209-162286 GCA_019973955.1 Trichonephila inaurata madagascariensis
TGTGTGTGTGTGAGTGTGTGTGTGTGTTCCTTGTCGCACCTTTACAGTAACAGGTTTTGAAAAATCAAGTAGCACACCCTCCTATGTCATTGAAACGTGATCTGTATCTTAAAAACTTCAATGAAGTAATAAAACGAATTACCTTTAGTTGTCATTTTACAGAGGATATAAAAAATAAGATGATTTTTCAAATATTTGTATGAATTTCGGAAGTAATTTGATTTTTATGAGTTTCTTACATTTAGAATTAAATGTCAAAAGTGTGTACAAAAAAAAAATATACGTTGAAAAATAGTTTTTTCTTCATTTCCTATTTGAATCCTAGAATTTTTTAAAAAAACGATTTCCGTGTTTAGAACTAAAAGCGGAATAAGGCCGTCAATTTTTTTTAGGTCAGGAATTCTTCTGGCCAGTAAAATTATTGTTGTTGTTTTTTCAATCGCAGTGTGAAGGCTTTGAACCTTATAATTTTACTGTTCGGTATATTTCTTGTCGATATATTTCTTCACTTGTCTCTCTAATTGTTGGTTTAACTATACTTCACACTTTTTCTTCTTAAATTAAGACTATTTCTTATACTTCTTCAATTAGGAAATACAAAAAAATCATAAAAATAAGTATTATTTGCAACAATATCTTGGTGAAATAAATTTGGATCCTTGAAAGTGTATTAATGAGCAATTACTTTATCGAAAACGATAGCAATGTTTAGAAGATAAAAAACTGTAAATGATAAATTTATATGATTTTCAATTGATAAATCATATTGAAAATTTTAGATTTCAAGCAATATTTTACAAATATTGGCTAGTATGTATTAATTACTTCAGATACCTGATTACTTTACTTTGGTTTTCCTTAGTTATGACACGACATTTCTTCAATTAACACACATACATATACACACACATATATGTACATATATGTGGAGCATATGTGTGGGTGTGTATGTGTGTATGCGTGTGTGTGTTAAAGCATTAATTTTATTATCAAGAAGATATATTGACCACATTAACATTTCGATATACATTTTCCATTTTTGGAATCTTAATAAGAAATTTACGTACTAAATACAATTTGAAGGGGAAAAAATGTGTCATTATTTTCCTAAAGAATGTTTGCTTATAGCACTAATACTAAATTAATATGATTCGCCATTGAAAATTTTAAAAGCAGAAAATACTGTAGCGTAAAAATATATTGACCCCCTTTTTAAGAGAAGAATAATGTGACGTGTTTTTGGTATGAAAAGTGTGCTTTATGTCTCTAGGTAAAGAAAAAGATCAATATGGATATAAATACAATTATCATGAAATCGATTACGAAAATTGTTTCCTGTTACTTTGTTAATTGATCCGTTATTAATCTTAAACTTGTTTCAGTCTAAATTAGTTTAAGTAGTAATGCCTCTGCTGTTATAAATACATCAATATATTTTAAAATATTCAATCTAATAAATAATATGTTTGATTTCTTAAACACTTCCTTAGGCAAAGCTACTAATTTAATATTATAAATTTCAATCTTAAGTTTTAAAATCTGATATTATACATAATTTAATCATACATTGTGAAATAACACATTTTCTTACATCATATGCTCAGTAACTAATATGGTTCTTATGATGATTGCTTATTATTATCACTTTAACATAATATATTTTGGCATTATGCATTGTTATTTAGTGTTTTTAAGTAATAGACAGTAACTAGTGCAGCTCCTAAAATGTATGTATTTTAGAAATGTTTATATTTAGAGTATTCAAGAGAAATTCAAAATCAACACGACAACATAATCTATAGGATTTATAACATATTTTCATGTGAGAATACCCCATTAAACTTCATATTTTAGCTATCGGCTTGTATCTATATAAATTCACTACAGAGGAAACAAACGTCAAAATGCCAAATATAGAAAAGGACAATAGAATCTAAGCCATATATGGAAAAGAATCTAGTTCAGCAGACATGCAGGCGGCATGTACCCATCATCGGCCAAACTTGAACAAGAACTTTCACAAAAAAAATCAAATATTTCGTTATTGACGACCTACTGATATCATTATTCGAAACATTTATATATAGAAGCATTATAAATCATGTTCACACATATTTTTAAAAAAATATATTGAAATACTTTAAGCCATCTTTAAAAGGATTAGACACTACGAGTTTATAATCCGTTTCCTTTTTTTTTTTTCATCATTTCATTTTTAATTTTTCTTTGATTCCATCTCATTGAGTCTGTTTTTTTCCAGCAAATCCCCGCTCACTCAGCTAAGTAAGCATGGGTTTTTATTACTTGTCAGAGCTTGTATAAAAGTACTGAAATGTGAACAAATGCATGTTCTAGTTTTATTATTAATAGTATTAGTATTATTAGATTGTTCTCTAAGCAATTGACGAGAGAAATGACTTACTAGAGTGCGAGAGTAAAATTGATATTAAAAGAATAGTCTTTAAGAGAAATGAAACAGAATCTACTAGGAAGAGATAGTGCAATTTTGTTATTGTATAATCACTGGCCTTGATAATAATAAGTTCCAGAATAATGCTTAAATTTTAAAAAATGAGTTCCAATTTTTATATATTCTTTTTCTCTAATTATATTTGTTGCACATTAGATCTACCAGAAGAGAAATTCCCTTTCGTTCTTACTCTCAGTAATTACAACTATTACCATTGAAAAAACAAAAACAAAAAACAAGTTCTTTGAATACCAGAAAAGGACACAGGCAGAATGAATATTTAATTTACGAAAAATATCGTTGATATTATGAATGCAAACTGCTTCATTACCCAGTAAATTAACCGTTAAAATCAGTATAAGTAAAAAATACTAAAGAAGATATTTATGTGAACTTAATAAAGGAATGCTAATTTAAGAATAGTTTTGGGTATATATGTTTATAAAGAAATTAATATAAGGGAATTAATATCCGAAAAAAATAAACTCTTTATAATTTACGAAGAATTTTGGGATCCAGATATACAGTCGAGAAATTTGTATACCTATTCCACAAGCAATCCTTGTTGTGAGTTCTCAAGGTGATTTTAATTAACCTTTTAGGAAACTTATATTAAGGATTGTTTGATTTATTTGAGAACTGTTCTGAAATGAAATCATAGATGAAGTTGACAATGAATGAAATTGTAAGGACAGGTTTTGACGGTCTTAAGTGTCTAGAGTGTATTTTAATACTTGTTATTATAATTAGCGTGCTAGATTAAAACTCTCGAAACTTCGAGAGATTGCTGCTTGGATGTATACTAAAGTTGGAACGTGCTAGACTGCAATTAAAAGCAACAGTTGTAAGAGATAAGGGAATCTTTATTATTATTGTTTGAGAATAGAGGCTTATTTAGCTCTCAGTGGTTATTTCTACTAAGATACCAATGCAATAAGATATTAGGTTGAATAAAAGTTGGTGATTTTTACAATGACTCTTGATTTATTCCCCCTCCACACTAATACGAACTCTATCTTATTTCACGGTTTACATTAGAAATTACTGCACAAGTTGTATTTGAAGAGTTTTTTTGCATAAATTAAGGCATTTAGAGTCGAAAAAACGAATTTGAAAAAAAAATTGAAAATTGAATTGAGATAGAGAGCTTACAGCTTTTTAACTAAAAAATGATCTTCCCAGTTATTTTTTTAAACATATTTCAAATCAATAATAACCGCATATTTTACAAAATGATCAGGTGTGGATAGTTGATTATCTCATCTATTTAACACTAAGTCACTACCGGTTAATTTTTTTTCAAAATGAATATTTTGTCAAAACATAATAAAAGTATGTTATCAGTTGAATATCTCGAAAACTGTTTCTTTGTGTTACTTAATTCAAATCTCCTTTTGCGTAACTGAAGTTTAAAGTTGAGTACCAGAATGAAACATAGAACATATTGCCTAACCTACCAGTTAAGATTCTAATAACTTAATGTCATTATACATTAGATATATTCAAAATTACACAAACTCTAATTATAAAATCTTTTATGACTAAAAGATTCAGGAATTTCCTTTAAATACTCTAAAGTGTAAGGATATAAAATAGGAAGAAGGCGGAACATTCCCCCTATTCTGCAAAATATGTTATTCACTCTTTGTCAGAAGAGCTTTATTCGGTAACAAATAGAGTTGAAGATGAACATAACTATCACGCAATTCAAAGATTTCATTGCTTCTCTCATTGATAAAACGTTTTGTAAATCACTTCTCCTCACACTCACCGCTAAACCTCGGTATAACATGGTTGTTCCAGGACCTGAATTCTGTTAAGTTTCTGGCGACGTAAGTTGTGAATATCTTTACGTTTTTTCCCTAGAGCATTTTTGGCTCATGAAATATTCATAAACGATTGCCCGGCATCCTGGGCGTATTAAAATCGTTATTCGGATGCATATTCTGGTGGTGAAGGTGAAATAAATAGTATGGGATGTCTTTGATGTGCTTTTACGCTATTGGAAAATAAGATAAGAATTTGCGTTTGCTGTACGCATTTGAAATATAGACTTATTTGAGAAAGGTTAAAGTAAGAAAGTTATATTTTCATGGATTGTGAAGTAAGAAATAGTTTTTTGAAAACAGACCTTAAAAAGAGAAATAAGGGAATTGTAGTCTAGTGACCAAGAAACATTTTATGTAAGGAAACATTTCGTAACTTTTTAAGATATTATGAATTTTTACATGTATGACTTTATGACATACAGTCTGTCAAAAAAGTATTGGGACACGCTACCAGTTCATAGATTTTTATCGGAATATTTTACTTAAACATTCAAATGAAACCAAAAAAAGAAAGTAAATGTTATTTTGATAAATACAACTAATAATAATTTCAACAAAACTCATACATTAATGCAATTATGGTTAAAATTAAAATAAAATAATTCGAGTTAAAATACATGCTCAAAAAAGTATTGGTACACTTCTTACAAAAATAAGAAAAACAATTCAAACTTAGAAATTAGTATCTTGTTGGGTCTCCTTTGCTTTTTATGACCTCTCGAAGTCTATTTGGCATGGATTGGATCAATTTTTCGCAAAAAGATATATTTTTTGGTCCCCTCTTCGACCAAATATTTTCTTAAATACTGCTTGTTAGAAATTTGGTGCTCAAATAGTTTTCGCTGCAAGAATCCCACATATGTTCAATGGGATTAAGGTCTGAACTTTGTGCAGGATTCTTAGTAAAACTAAGATAGTGGTAAAGGCCCCTATTTAAAATGTCCTGAGATCCCCATAGTGCTCGCATTGTGCTTTAAATTTCGCTTGAGAATGTCAAGACTTTATTCATTATTCCATCAATAAAATGTAAGTTCCTGACATCAGAGCTTGTCATGCAGCCCCAGACAATTTGGTTACCCCTTCCATATTTGACAGTAGCCCTTATATTTTCGACATGCACTGCTGTATTTGATTTCTGGCAAACTTTTTGCTTGCCATCCGATCCGATAATGTTATCTTTGCTTTTATCAACAAAAAATACATTTTACCAATATTCTGTTGGCTGCCTTAAATACATTCTATCAAATGCCAACCTTGCGTTTTTATTTGCTTTGCTGATGTAGGGCTTTCCTTGAGGTACTCTGCCATGATACTTATGTTTTCTTAAAACATTTCTAACAGTTTCAGGATTTACTTATTTTCCGAACCTACTCTTACTTTCTAAAGTAATTTTTGCTGCACTAGTTCTTGATTTAATGTGTACTTGTTTCCCAGACACACACACACACAATACACCTTTCCTTCACGTTCATTAAATATCCTTGAACGCCCTGACATTTGCGTGTTAACACCATTTGTTTTCTTGACCCCGTCAATGATGTTAAAAACAGTAGACTTGCTCAATTTCAAGATTTTTCCTATACAGCGAACTGATTTCCCCTCATTCCAATGACTTATTCCGAGATTTCGCACATCAACTGATTTATCTATCTTTGTTTCTCGCCATTTTTCTGTGAATAATCTTATCTGTTGAAAAGTTTGTGTTTAAACTTCTAGTCTGAAAAAGAGATGTGTGAAATTAAATTATATTTATGCACTGTATATTTGTTAAATGTCTCATTTCTAAAGTGTCCCAATACATTTTTGACTCCAGTGTGCCTTTGAATTATATTTGAAAAGCTAAATCAAATTATAATTCTATAATACTAATGATATTTCCCTTATGTACTGTACACCAAATGTTAAAGTAATTCATTTTGTCTTAATTCATTTTGTTTTTGTTTTAACGTGATATATTCTTTTTTCATAAATGGCCTTACAGTTATGCATGCCAAGTGTCCCAATATTTTTTTGAGTGACTGTATATTTGATTTTAAACATGCAAGAAACCTAATGAACTTATATTGATAACTGAAAATATCTGTTGCGCGTTAAAAATTACATGGTTAAAAAGAATTTGGCTCTTATTTAAGTTTTAAATCGTAAATAGTAACAAAATGAAAATTGTAATGTATGTACACATTTCTAATGAATTGCGTTATGAGAATCACTATTATACATATACATTTTTTATATATAAAAACAATCTTATTCTACGATGTTTATAGATACTGCAAGAATTTATCTCTTTTTGATTTAATGAGACTCGTCACCATTTATGTAAAGTTGGCGTCAAAAACTGGTCTTTCAGCCAAACTAGCCAAATCGGGGGTGCATTGTTATAATAATGCTGACAAATTATGCTATTTTTTTTTTCAATTCCTATTATTAATTCACTCTCTCCCTCTTTATATATATATATATAAAATAAAATATTTTCTATTCATCTATTAAAAGCAGGAATTGACTTAAAGAAAATTATATTGCTTGCTCCTAAAAAAACAAGAAAAACACCCTTTCTCATTTATTTCTGTATCTTTTTAATTCAAAAGGGAATCTATTTATGATTATTTTTCATGGATAGAAAAAGGCCATGAGGTCATAAACATGAACTTATGAGCCGTATTACTTCTTACGAAACCGAGAATCGAGTTCTGGTATTACTTAAGACCCACCTTATTAAGAATCTTATGCACGTTAAATCTGTGCAGGCTCAAATATCTCCCTTTGGTGTAGAAGTTTTAGGAGTGTAATGACTCTGTTTAGATGTCATTTTTACTGTTTGACGTCCCCAATAAAAAGTGCACTTTAAAAAAGCAATCAATCATGGATACGGGAATAATTATAATCCATCTTGTTTTATATTACTAATTTTGACTTTATCGTACAAATATTTCTTTACAACTTATTTCGATAATGCTTCTAAGTTTTAAGGCTGTTTTTGGTAAAAGTACGAGAGCTCTAACTAAACGCGAACTACATTTTCAGACAGAAAAATGACCCAATTTCCATGGAAATTTGCACCTATGCACTTTGCACCTAATTCGTACCTCTGTCAACAATATAGTGTTTTTAAAGTTTCATAATATTCCGTGAATACTTTCTTTTTTGTTTTAATACGAGAAGACAATGCCCATTTAACATTACGGTATAAGATAAAACATGCGAAACACATTTTATACCAGAAAAAATGAATTAACTCGGTTAAAAGTGGGAAGTATGATGAAAAATTCTGCTCTCTATAGGATAGTGAAGCCAGAATATCATATTAATTTTTCATTTCTCTTATATCTAAAAAAATGTTCCAAATTCGGCTCCTATTCTTTAGCATTAACCGAAAACAACCTTAATACGTAATATAATCAATTATAAATTAAAATTGATGAGAAGTGCTGTGGCACATTTGCTAAATTGTTTTTTCGATTACCGAGTTCTTTCAATTGGCGTTTTAATGTGCCTTGTGAAAGTAGAGGTCTGGTAACCTAGCTAAACAAGCAGAAGACAAACAATAGAACTACCTGTCTTGAAAGGAAGGTTCTTAGCTTGGGGAAAGAAAAACTCGAAAAGTGGAATATATAAAAATATAAAGGGATGTAAAGTTGTATCTCCAATGTACAATCCTTAAAAAAAAATAACATATGGAACGCCCTTTATAATTTTTGTAATCCCATTGCATCTGGATAAATTTAATGTTTTTCTTAATGATTAAATCTAAATTTAAAAAAAAAACAAACAATTTAGTTAATAAAGCTAATTTATTACAAAAATCAATTAAGGGACCCTTTCTTTCCTTTTATCTTTCTCATTTTTACGTTAACGTAAATTTTAAATTTCTAATAATTTTATTAAAAGTGTTGTGTTTTTAATTTGAAGATTTTCTTTTAAAAAGGGAATCATTAAAGTTTAATGAGTAAATGATAAATATGTGACAACAGCAAGTACTGTTTGTATGAGGTACCGTTCAGCCATCTATGGTTTAAGAACAGGCATATTTAAATGAGAAAATTCATAGAATAGCTATATATTATATTTATTATTAATATGGCATCCTCTCTTAGTCTGAAAATAATAATTCAATCTAAACAATTTAGGATTTCTTTATACAGATAACTTAATTGGTTACCTTTTATTTATTGCATATATATAATAATAATACTTCTTTTAGTGCATACCTCACCCATCACTCTGCAGGCCCCTTGAGGTACGTGTACCATATTTTTTAGACCACTGGCTTAGAAAAGAGCACTCCATAAATATATAACGTTAAAATCATAATAAATTAAATTTAGACATAACAAACAGACATTTTTCATGATTTGCGTTCTACATTATTGCTCAATCAACTACTTTGGAAGTTTCCGAAACATTTGAAAGAAATTCGAATTTATTTACCATGCCCCATCTTGGAGGGATTCCGACAATTTCAAAAAAAAAAAAAAAAAACGTTTTTCGTTACCCATACAACTTTCACACTCAAGCTCCATTATCTTCGATATAGCACACACATCAGATCTCCGCTACCTAATCTGTTTATGCTATCCTCTAACCCTCAGTTCAAGAAAGAACTTCGACAGACAACTGCTGTTCGTCTTAACCTCGGAAGTACGTCGTAAACTTGGTTGACGACGTAAGAGTGGTCACGTTTATTCAGAAAACTCAGGATTTGTAGCAGACGTCTAGACCAGTAACTGCCTCCAGCAAAACACTGGCCTGCCCGCTATTGCCTGCTTTATTAGCCATCACGGAAATGGTGAAGTGGAGCATGTACTACTTCCCTGAGCGATGCACTTGGGAAAAAGAGTTTCCGGTGCATCTAATCCATGGATTACCGCGAAGTGGTAATTAATTTCAATTGGTGAGTGGAAGATAGTGTTTTGTGAAATGATTGGGTAGACGAAGCTGAAAATTTATTGAGATAAGTAGTCCTTTGGTGGTATAAAGTAGATGCAAATCGCAAGAAAGCAATATTCAGATTGTCTGGTGAGGTTATTTATTGATTTCTTGTTACGTGCATGAAATAATGGCAAAACATGATTTTCTTCGTACACCTAATGCCACTACAAAATTTAAGGTATCCGACTACGTTCGGAACCGTGATTTTAAAAAAGCGCACAAATGGATAATTTTCATATTTAGTATCACTTAGCTTAGAATACATGTATAAAATTGCTTTAAGGACATTTTAATAAAAAAAAAATTTAAATACAGTATTTTGTCAAAAAACTAACTTAGAATACACTTTTTTTAAAATGTTCCTTTTATAAAAAAAATGCTTTTAAAATAACAATATTTTGTGTATTTACATAATGTAAACACTTCTCCAGAGAGTCAAATCTATTTTTTTTTTGAAAAAATCACATTATTTTCAGAGTTACAACCAATTAAAATAATTATCGGCGTTTTTTTCTTAAAATTTCTCCCCTCTGTTGTCGCAAAACACGGATAAACCCACTTCTAAGTTACCTATTTCAAAAATTCTAAATGAGCGTCGGTACAGAGGTCTGAGCTATACACATGCAAAATATTATTATAATAGAAGCCTTTTTCACAAAAGGAGAATATTTTGAAAATGGGTCATTCTATGTTCATTTGGTGTCAAAATGTTGTACTTAAATAATTTTTTAATTGCAATAATATTCTTAAAACAATTTTATATACATTTTCTAATCTAAGTGACACTAAATATCATAAATATTACCCATTTATACGCTTTTGCAAAATCACGGTTCCGAACGTAGTAGGATACCTTAACAGGGAGGGTAAAATACTTCTGTTTCCCATATAAGAGACTATCAAAAATATCAAGAAATATTACAAAATAGGTAGAGCACATTTTTTTTTTGTATTAAAGACTAAAGCTTACTTCAAATTCAATATCAAATCTCAATTTTATATTTAGTCACTTATTAAAACATGATCCGAATATGAGACATGATTGATTGACATGAATAAGTATCTATTTAAAATAGGACTTCTTAAATTTATTTTAATCCCTCAGACATTTTACTAATATGCCTTTCCAGCACAGCTTTTGTCTTGAATTATTTCTGAAATGAGTTTCCCTATCTTATTGAGATTTTTCCGGACTTATAGACTATTAATCTTTATGCATATACAAAATATATTGGAACTGAAGGGGTATAATTGCAGTCACACACAATTCATAAGTACATTTAATATGTAGGAAAATCCGCGCCCAATTTATTTTTGTATGAATATACTAAATTGAGTGCATAATTCAACAATCTATTTCTTAAGGTTACACCAAGGTGAACAGGTTACATGAAGATGTAGCCTATCAGAAATTTTTGAGCCTCTGTGTAAGTAATTTCTCTGTTGTCTACATCTTCATCACTTGTTTCTTCATCTATTAGTTTGATTGAGCCTTAATAATTGTTTCATTCGCTGTATGAAATGATGAAGGTTCATATCACTTAACCCTTTATCTGCTGCATTATGATTTACTGCAAATTTTTTAATACAATATTTTTTTAAATCACTGCATTGAAAATTAAGGGATATACATAAATAAAATACTCAACTTTGGGAAATTTATTTCGTTAGAGATAATTAATTATGTTGGTACTTCAAGGTATCATCAGTCCAGAAAGGTCTCAAGTATTCCGATATTACGAAAAGACCAAGTGACTTTTTTAATCCAGTTTTAACTCTTAAATTGCTAAATAATCAGAGAACACAATTATTTTACAGCACAAAATATTTATTTTTAAAGATAAGTAAATTTTAAAAATTTATTTACTTTTTTACACATAAACTTAATTTGATGATATTCAAAGAAACAGTTTTTCTTTTCATTCACAAAAATTCATTACAATTTGCGTTTTAAATAAGGTTTCGATTGTGAATGTTTTTAAACTGCATCTTGGGGTAGGAAATGCTGTATTTTCTTAATGTGAAATTCTCCATCTGGATTCTTGTTCAGTCTCTTGATTGCCCTCTTAAGAACGTAACAAAAATTCCAGCACATAATTTGTTGAGACTTCTTCATCTGAAAAAAATCATCTGTTAGTACATCTTTGATTTCAGATAGTAGGTTCTGTTATAAATAGAATGTTATAAATATGTTCTTGAAGACAGAGTTTCTTTTCTTCACACATTCTAAAAAGAGGAAATAATAATAATAGCACCTTGAAAATCTTTTATGTTTAAATCTCAGTTAAACACAAGGAAATTAAAATGCTGTTAATTTTTGGAATAAGAATAGATATTTCATTTAGCTGTGTGGCAAAAAAAAAAAATAAAATAAAAAAATAAAAAACAAGCTCAGTTTCAAAGTTTAAATTTTTTTGAAAAGGTTAAAATAAAACAATAAGGAAGCAAAATAAATAAATAAAGCTAAAATAAATGCTAAGAAAAAGCATAAGTCTATTGCACCATAATGATGACTCTACAATACAACAAAGAACAACAATTAGCCACACGGAACGAAAAAAAAACTTGCTCCCACACCCAGTGGGCTGTCGGTACTTATAAGTACCACAAAGTTATTCAACTGTAAAATTAATTTATATACACTGCTCATTTAAAATAGTCAAATCGTTTTCTTCCTTAACATATAAGAAAATAAGGCACCTTTTGTATTAATAATACTAATAATACATTAATTTAATAGTAAGTAGTAAATTATACTAGTAATTAGTAATAGTAAGCAGTAAGTAGTAAATTACTAGTAATTAGTAAAATAGTAAGTAGTAAATTACTAATAATACATTAATTACCATCGGTAGATAAAAGGTAAAAATTATATGAGATGACATTGATTGAATAATGAAGGTGTAATGAAATAAATTATGTTCTACAACAGCATAATGGCTATAGCAGTTTGCATATTTCGAATATTTTTCCTGTCAAGGAACCCTTTTGAGCAATTTCTACCCAGTTGACATAACAATGGCTTCGAACAACATATTTCCTAGAGAGATGAAATAATTGCTCAAAATCTCAGCCAATGAGGTTCCTCGTCACCCTACGTCAAAAAACAAGTTCGCAGTAAAGATGGCTTGGCTTTGTCAAACGCATCATATAATATGTTAATGGCGTATAATATTTTAAGCAGAACGACGCTCCATATCTGTTTACAGCCGTCAACAGAGTAGTGTGAGGGGAATTAAAGAAATATTATTGGATAAACATTTCCGTAACAGAAAAATTGGAGAGTAACTTTTCGTGTCAATTCCGTGTTTACGGCACTTCTGCACTCTCATAGCTCTTCTCGAGAACTTTCCCCAAACTGCTGTTCGAGACATGCGTGTGTGATACCTTTAATTTAAAACTCGGTGACTAAAAGAACGAAAACGTCGCATCACAGTATCATGCGGTTGCGTGCCGAGTGGACATAGTTGAGAAATTGTGATGGCATTATACTTGCCGAGTCAGATGTTCGAGTCAGAGTGCCAATAAAGACAACGTATTGAAGTGCTGAGTCATATTAAAACTGTCAAGTCTCAAAGTCTTCACGTTGGAAAGTGCAGAAGTTTGGACAGTGGTATATCGATATGCTGTCCTCGTTAATTGACGGTGCGTCAAAATTACGAAGTCTGTCTACAATACACTTCGTAAGGATTCGAAATTCGATGTTAAAAACAATCATTCTCAATCTTCTAATTTTCAACTGTATCTCGAAAAGACTTGCAAACACAGTTGGGTTGAATTTAAAATTCAGCAGTCTCCATTATGTCATGCATCAGGGATGGGCAACTTGTTTTGGCTAGCGGGCTGCATTGTGGGATCAGCGAATATCGGAAAGCTGCACTTTTTAAAAATGATTACATTCATTATAAGAAAAAGTAAATATGTTATATAAAAAAGAATGGTGTTTTTTTTTCATTGTATGTAAGGTGCTAATTTCTTCTTATCTATAGTTGCAAGTACATTTAATTTTAGAATTAGTTTAATGGAACAATAGTACCCTTTCACACTTTTCTCCTACATTTTTTTAAAAAAAATCAAGAGTGAGATTGTTGAAACTCTCATCTCAGTCTGCAAATTAGAGTCAATTAACTTGCGACTATATTAACTCTTGTTGATCTTCATGCAAGAAAAACTTTGCTTATAAATGTATGTTTTATAAAATATAAAGAACAGCAAATTTCTTCTTACATGGAAATTGTTCAGCTGATAAAGACTTGTAAAAATCAATTAATGTCATAGCATGAAACATTTTCATCACACTGGGATCTGACTGCAAGCTGTAGTTCCTCAGATGTTGCATCAAGACCAGTAGTAAAGGGATAACAGAGCAATTTAAGTTTAAGCTCACTTTTTTTAAATCTTATGATCTTGTGACCTTATTCTTCAAACTCTGCAGATGATCCCTTTGTAGAGACGTTTTTAGGTATTTTGTTTTCCTAATAAAATAATTATATTTCCCGAATAATGAAAACTCAAGAGGAATCTTTGATAAGGCTTGGGAAAGAAATCTCGATACGGAGTGGATTTTCTAAATGTTTTGGTGGGCTTCAGGAAAACACTTTGCAGTCCGCAAATGTGTCACGTACGGCTAGTGGCTCTCCCCTGCCATACATAAACTTTAAAAAAAAAGGTCTAAGCCCTATGGTTCAACTTGTTCAGCAGCGACTATCCACCACTTTCTCGAATGATACACCAATAATTAAGACAGTTTTGAGTTTAGAAAGAACAGTTCAATTTTTTTCTTATTATTCGAATATAGTTTAAAATGAATCCTTGATGAGAAATATTCATTACTTTTTTAATGAGTCACTTCAAGTCGTTTACAACTTTAGAGGTACAGAAAAAAGTTTAAAATTATATACTAGCAACAAATATATTGGGCCACCCAATCTGTATAGTTTAAAGACAGGTAAGTGCTTAAAATTCATATTTTCCCTCATACACGCTGCGGTTTAAATTTAAGTGGCTCACATCTCAGAGATCCAATTATATAAGCATAATACAGTGCTTTTCAAGCTTTCAATGTTTGCGACTCAATATTCAATCATAAATTTCATTGTGCCCCCCCCTCTCCATGCAACAAAAATGTATTGAATTCAATAATACTATACTTTGATGGAAAGCTACAATATGACTTTAACCTCTTAAGTGCCACTGACGTATATAAACGTCTCGCTTAGGCAAAGTGTTACTTGTCCCGGATGTATATATATATTCTTTCCGAAGTACGATCTCTTCTGTGCACTGATATCCATAAAATTCTTCCGAAGGCTTTAGAATACAATAAAAGAATCTTGAGAGTTTGCCCAATACATCACAAACGCGCACCTACGTGGAAAACGGTGGCATTGGGGAGAAAATCGTTACTTTTAATCAACAGATAAGTGTTAATTTTTGTGTATAATTTTAAACATGGCAAGCCCATGGAGTCATTGGTAATTATTAAACTTGTTCTTAACTCAGTATTGTTAAATTAATTATCAAAGACATTGCTCAGTACTGATGCATTTATAAGTGTATTGTATCAGTGTTAATGCGAATTTTAATTTTTTATTTCAGAATGTTTATATCGTTATTATGTCAAAATTATTAATTTACTTTCAGTAAATTAATAACTTTTTTAAAATCTTTTGTTTTCGACTTTTTAATATGCTTGCGCCCACCTTGTAGAGTTATCGCGTCCCCCTAGAGGGGCGCGCCCCACAGTTTGAGTAACACTGGCATAAAAGGTTTCTTTTAAAAATAATCTGACATTATAAATGCTTGATTAGGATGTATATTTTTTATCTTGAATTAATTATGGTCTTATCTTTGCAGGTGTATCCCATTTCACGAAGGTCATAGAAAATACAAATGGCGATGTCATCTTCGATCAAGTAAGCTATATTCTTTCTTTCTATTTTGTGATTTTTGCTCCATTCTTGAAATTAAAAAAAAAATAGCTTAAGCAAATTTTCTGAAAATTTGAACAAACATTTTATTCACATGCACTGAGATTAAATCATGTCATAATCGAGATTGAAATAATATTTTGTTTCACTTTTTTTACAGATTGGTACTTTATAATAACATTTATCTAAATATTTAATGCTAAAAAGTAATTTTTCTATTAGTAAAATGCTTATTAATACGTGCTTGTTTCGCATACTTAATAATAATATATTTAAAAATTCAATTTTTGAAAAGGATTTAATAATATTCAATAAATATGCAATACAACTAAACTCATTGATGCAACAGACAATGGAAGCCAACGCCTACTGTGCCCATCTCAGTTTTCGTGACCTTGGGTGCTGAGATGCATTAGAAGATGTTCCGGACATGTGGTCAGTTTGACGCAAAAACCTACATTGTTTAGTTTCCAAGCAAGCTTGATACTCATTTATCGAACCACTGACTGGATGAAAGGCTGATTCAACCTTGCTTAGCCCGGAGTTTGAACCCACGGACCTTAGGCGTGGAAGCGCGATACACTATAACGCGACCACTGGGCTTCACAAATATGCAATGCTTAATTAAAAAGTGTTCTTAAATGAATACATTTTTTTGAATTATGCATAAGTATGGAAATTTGGTTTGGTGATCCACATTCACTTTCCAGAAATTTCAATTCCAGATAACCTCTAAGTTGCTGACTGTTACCTTCCATATAGATTAATTCAACGTTAACTGCACCCCTACAAAGATGAGCCTAGGTTTTGAAAGTCCATCCCTGTCTCTCAAAACAGTCATTTATAGTTTGTCAGAGTTATAGAGGTTTGCGAGTCCGTACAACATGATGCATTACAGGCAATCAAAGCTTCATTGTTATATCGGATTTAGTGGATGTGTAGGGGGCTCTTGGTTCCTTTCAGATGAAGGTACGTTAGGAATTAGTAGCCAGGTTAAAACTGAACTCATCAATGAACAACACGGTCTCTCACTGATCCCTACAGCAATGTCGATGCTTTTAGGATCAAGCTGAATGGATTTTTCTATGCACAGAAGTCAAGGGGACACTAATAGCAGTCTCTCTTACAAACAAACGTCTATCATGTCTTCTGGAAACAATGATATCCTGTTGCCATTGGCTGCGATAAACATATGGGAGATCTTTATATTTTTCTTTCCAAAACTTTGAAGAATTCATTTTGGTTACATCTCTACGAATCCGATCCCAAAAATATTTTCATAAGTTACATACAGTGTGTTGAGTATTATATTAATCTTCAAATGACCATGGGAAAACTGGGAAAACAAGCAATTGTTTGTAGTTCATGAGATCAAATATAATATTAAAAATTGTTAAGAAAATCATATTTCGGAAATATTTATTTATTTTAATTCTAATGCGCTTACAAGACAAAACTTGTAACATGGCTACCAAAGAATGGATTACAAAATGTACAGTAAAAGATTTTGCAAATTTATAGAGTATTATTTAAAAAAAATTAAATTTTTGAAAAGTAGTTTAACCATTTATCAACTGCAATATGATTTACTGCAGTTTTTTTCAAACAATATTTTTTTTTGAGTTACTACATTGAAAATTAAGGGATAAAAAAAATATATTAAAAAAAATACTCAATTTTGGGAAATTTAATCAGTTAGAGCTAATTAATTAATTAAAGGTATTCAACTGTAAAGTTAATTATATACTATGTTCACTTAGTATTAATAGTCAAATCGTTTTCTAAGGCCTTCATTAACATATGAAAAATAAGACACTTGCCTTTTGACATTAACTATTTTTTCTGAACAAAAAAGGCAATCTTCGCAATCCACTGAAAACTCCGTCAGCTGAAAACGCAATTTCTCTATAAAACTATTCACCTTCCTCGCTAAAATACTCATTACAGAACACATGCTGTCGTATATGTTGGAAGAGTGGATTTCAAAGAATATTCTTGCTAAGTATCGTCAGAGTATTCGTAAAAATGGTTATGCTACGTAATTTTAAAGTGAGTGGCACTTATAAGTACCGTCGGTAGCTAAAGGGTTAACTAAGTGCACATTTAATGCATGCGGATAAATAACTAAAACAGCCCGTTGCTTAACACGTTATAAAAAATATATAGTGAAAACTGCAACAAGGTCTAAATATTAGTAATTTTTGTGTAATAATTGCATTCCGATTTCTTTCACTCTTCACACGGGTATTTTCTAAAAAAAATCATGTGTATTATTCTATGACACAAATGACGCGCGTTTCGTTTTTGAAACATTAAATCAGCATACGTTGTTATTAAATATTCAAGTCATTTTTATAGAATGGTAGATGCTGAGAAACGTAATTCTCGAGACAAATTCAGTAGTCTTTCTAATTCTTTTAACAAGCTTGATTGCCAATAATTTCTGAAATGACTCTGTCTTTTCAATTTCTTATAGTCCTCTTAGCAGTGACGTATAATGATTTTGCTTTCAATTCAAGGCGAGAAATCCCAAAACAAATATTTTGAAGAAAGTGGGATTAGTTGTGCAATCTCTTAGAAATATTCAGAAATATTAAGTAAATCTCGATTTAAAAAAAAAAACGTGTCAGTAGAGACAAATTCAGTTTCAAGGATGAAATTTTTCTCCTTTTCGCACAGCACGCGATGCCGACCCTACCAGGAAAAATAACTAAACGTGTAAGATACGACACCGACCAAGAAGATGTTAGTTTGAATATTGGAATTATTTTAAAGAGACGGTTCAAACTATATACTTACACTATTTGTCACCCATAAAAGGGAGATCTCATGAACTACTGATAGTGACATTGAATTTTGAGTTGCAATTCATAGATGAGTTCTGGGACCTTGATACTTTCCTTCGTTATATGTGTATATGATTTAAACAGGGTGGTCCCGAATTCATGATACAAACTTTAAAGGTAGATACAGGACATTCTAACAATCATTTCCTGTACAGGTATATATGGGTGCAAATGACGCGGTGAGGAGCAAACAGGGGAAATAAAAGAAAAGAGAAATGGAGTAATAGGTTGATTGTGTTGGCGGTAGGGGGCAGTAGATGTCTAGCCACAAGTTAGCATGATGCATCTCAGTAGGGGAAAGCTTCATTTGCAATTGTACTGAAGTCTAAGGTAGGAGACTTTACGTATGCCAAAAAAGCAGACATTTACGGCCATGCAAATGGTAACGGTCTTACGAATGTTTCTTTGAACGTGTACGTCAATCGCTCCACCGATGCTGTCAGGCGTGCATCGTGACTGGTAGATTCAATTGTGAACAATTATTATAAGCATTACACTTGTCAACGACGCTTTCAATAAACACTTTGCCTTTCCTTTTTTTTTTTTTTTTTATTTGTATTTGTATTTGTGCCTCACCGCAAACTATTGTTACAATGTCCTGTACCTACACTTAAAGTTTGTACTATGAATTCGGGACTGCCCTGTATATATTTAATTTCATTAAAAATACCCCTATATTATTACAATTCATTTATTCCTGAAAACAAAAACAACAAAAAAATGTTGCATTTCTATATCATCAATATTCATAATTTCAACTTGCAATTTAAAAATTTTTATTTCACCTTAATAACACTATCCTAACATTAGAGGAGAAGAATATTTCCAAATAAATATCCACATATTATATACAGGCTTAGTGAACAAATTGAAACTTTAATTAATTTATTCAATGTACTTATAGAGACAAGCTGTTACATTCCCGATTCGACAGGCTTAATTTCACATAACAGTAGCAAAGAAAATACTTCTGCATTAAAATAGCATTTACTCGTATTAAACATTGATACGTAATTAGGAAAGGAATTTTAATTAAATGAACATGGAAGTAACTATTTTCTTTTCTATTGGGCAGTTAACAACTTACGCACTTCTAAAGGTCACAGATAACTGTTTTATTGAGAAGACAGTAAAGTTAAATATCTGTAAAAAATGTGTTTTATTCAGTAGAAATTAAAGATCAGCTCTTACGTAATTAAAACATCAGTTAAAAAGAATAAGAATTTCCAGTTGCTTTACTTCTTTTAACTGATTTCTTTTAAAGGGAAAGGTCCTGACACATTGCTAATAAAACTTTCTTAAAAATATTTTTTCTTAATATATATTATGACTTTGTTTACACAATAGACAATTAAGTGGCAAATTAGGACATATACTGTAAATAATGAAATTAAGTTGCATTTTCATTTTTAAAATTCTATAAATCCATTTTCGCCTGACTATAAAATACAGCGCAACCCTTTAACGGGCCATTTATTTTTTAGTAAAGTTATATTAAAATATTTATGGAATTGAGATTGATTTAAGAAGAAAAACTCATTTTGCTTAGATAAATTTAATTCGATTTCTTACACCACCTTTTTGGTGGTAAGTATATTTACCACTGCTCATTAGGGACTATTAAAAAGTAAGGAATTAATACTTTTTATTTCTTTTTTGTTTTATATTTATAAAATATATTTTGTAAATACTACAAAATGGAGAAAGGAACTGTACATTATAAAAGCTCTTTTATTCAGAGTTGACAAATTACAATATTATTTTTCATGAAATTTTGGAAAACATGGAGATACACATAACATAATATCGCAATTTGGACACACATGTCGTGTTTTCTTCTGATGTGCCTTATGTTCTTGTATGCATTCCCTAAAATGGTAATATTATTACCAACTTTATTCAATCTAAAATCATCTGGAACCATTTTCTGGAACTTACGGATCTTCCTTTCATTTCCGACATAAAAGTACTGAAATCAATTGGCGTGTCAGCCGATGACGAAACGTAGTTAGTCTTGAGAGCCCATATCTTTTCTACATAATTTTCACAAAATAAAGAAACAAACAATTGCCAGATCCATGAGAAAGTTTTTATACTGTTATTATGTAGGGAAAGAGGGGTTGGTAACAAAGTATGTAAGAGTTTTTAAGTTTCTTAATTTTCTGAAGTTATTAATGCATGATAGTTCAAATGAAATATAATAAAATAGCTTACTATGGACATTTAAAAATTAATGCAATTGGTGGTAAGTATATTTACCACAGCCTTAGAAAAGGTTGAAAGTATCAAAGTAATTTGAAATGAAGATCATAGCGTTATTTCACCATAGTTCTGAAAAACAATATATTTTCTGTTCTCAAGAATTTATCTCTATAAAGGAAAAATACCGATGCGAATTTTAATAGATCGCACAAGTTCCCCTGAAATTTATAGTATTTTATGTATTTACGAAAAGCTCCAAAATTGAACACCTATTTAAGTTGAATAATTTGTCCGTTGCTAAAATTTTATTGAAATTTTTAAATTATATTTAAACATATATTCTCTTATTCCACTTCCTAAAAGAAACTCTAGGTACATTGGTTCAGAGTTTAGTTATTGTACCTATTAAAATTCTTACGACTTGACGATATTACTGCTATATCTAAAGATATGGAATACATTTACCAGTACCTTTTGCAATAGATTTAACGTCTGTTGTCAGAATTTATTAGATACGAACAAATAGTTAGCGAAAAATTTGAACTGAATTTTTGTACTTGAGAGAGAAAGTTGCCTTTCTATAAAATTAAAATCTAATATTATCTTTGATGACAACTCATTTTAGAAGTATTTTTACTTCTTTCATGGAATGCGATTGTTGAGGAAAGTTTAGGAATTTCAAACTTTGAGATATTTAAAAAATTAACACAAAAAACAGAAATAATAAACATTTTTGTTCCAGTATTTCTTACAATCTATAGCGTAAGTTACAATAGCTAAGGAACATATTTTTTAACTAAATATTTAATAAGTTTAAAATATATATTAATGCATTAAAAAATAAACATAAATTTAACTCGTATTACAGCTGTTTATATTTCATTTTCACATAAGCATATATTCACCTCTTTTCTGCCCTTGTTTCAAGTAGCCACGGTAGCATATTGATTATGGTCATTAGTGGTCAGTGTATCATGGTGGCACTAAAGACCCGTTCTCTAGAGGGGCTGATGCATTTTAACCTGTCAAATCGCAAAGTCCTCTCCTGGCGTGTGGAGAAGTAGTTGCGAAAAGGTGTCCCAACACACACACACACACACAAAAAGGTGTCATTCATGTCTATTGACCATAGCTCAAAATTTCGAAATCAGTCACTAATACCCCTCGTATTGATTTATCATTATTACTCTCAAGGTCAAATTTTTTTATAGGATTTAATTTTTAATTATAATAATTTCAAATTAATATAATTTTATTTACCATAAATATTACTCTGAATCTAATTCATTTCACATATAATAGATTATTTCTAAAATCGGTTCCTTTCTGTATCTATCTATCTATCTCTCTCTCTCTCTATATATATATATATTATGGAGATGCTTGAACATTTAACTTCGTGTTTTATCTCATGGTTTCCAATTAGTTTTTAACATTTATTCAAAATACTGCATTTTTGAAGTTCTGTAAAAAAAGAAGGATTTTCATTCTAGTGACACTAATTCCAATTTTTTTGAGGAAACTTTCTATTTGTCTGTGTTTTAAGCAAATAAGTTTTATAATTTGATGTAAACTTGAAAGAAAACAAAGCCCAGTAGTGATTCAAAGCTTACTACAAAAGTTCTCTACAACTAGCTATAACCTAAAGGGCTTATTTTCAGCTTACCTACGATTAAAACGCGTGTTTCCAGTTTCTTGCATGCTTTTCGTAATGCTTATAATCCATTTTGTTCGTTCTCATGCTCTATATTTTCCTTGTCTTGTTAGAAACTCTAATTGCGATCGATAATATCCTGTGTTAGATTGTTTAAATGATATGAGGTTTGATGATAACGCACTGCAATATAATTCTGGATGAGTGGATTTACATATTCAAATTTGAATTCATGGTAGGTATAATGATGTGTTAGGATTGTGAGCAGTCCAATTAAGCATTTTTTTTACCGAGTATTTATAGTTCTTGCAATTTTTCTTAAATTATAACGCCAGAGTTCTTTTTGCAAAATTTGGAGTTTTTAATTATTATTTTTGTTTTTTATGATGTAGTTTCAAACTGAAATTGTTTTGTTGGGTTTTATATTATTATATTTTGCTTATTTGTGTACCAGAAAATTTATTTAGTTAATTCTTCATATGCATTAATATTACCCATCCAATGCGTTAGCAATTTTACGGCATTGTATGATTATATATTGCTTATTTTTCAAGTTAATGATATCCGGGTCCTATCATTAGGTTTTACATTGTATTGAAAAGCTTTCACTTGTTCATTCAAAAAGAGTGCGAGTAAATATTTAAGACGGATGCATATTTATCTTCATTATTTATCTTTTATTTCTTTACCTTTTGCATCCCCATATCCCCCATTTATTTTAAGCACCTCAGCAACATCCTTGAGAGTCAAACTCCGTATATCCCGTTCTTAGAGGATGAATAAATGAGTGTCATATTAACGTCGCACTATAAAGCTACAAGATGGCTATTATGAACCATGGTCAAGTGACGAGAACGACACCAGTGCTAGTACACCATTCTTCTAAATTTCACACTTCGTAATCAGGAGGAAGAGGCTTTAACAACTGAAACTTATTAATTAAAGTGATTTTATTTCGATTTCTAACTACTAACGGAATTTCGTTGCTAACGGAAGTAAATATCATTGATAATAAAAACCATTGTATTCTTTGTAAATCTACTATACTTTGAAGTGTTCAGTTATAATTAAAATAAAAAAAACTACAGCACAATTCTCTTAAATATAACCACAATTTCCAAAGCCATAATTTATTATAGTATTTATTTTTATATACATTGCTAAAGTACGAAATATTATCCTAAAAAGTTATGGGTACTTAAGTATTTTCGCAACAATCGCCAACTCTATTAATAACTCGCCAAGTTAGCAACCACGATTTCCAATATGTCTTACGCGCTGAATTTGCAACCATGAGCTTCGTCCATATAATATCGCCAATAGGTTGCGATAATGCCTAAGTACCAAGTTATGTTATTTAAAATGATCAAAAATGATATTTCTTTAATAATTCATAAATTTACAATAGCTTCAAGATGTGTTACAGATACAAGTGAATCAAATTCCTTCATTTTCTAGCTACTTTTATTTCTGTTTCAGGAATTCCTATTGTTAGAGTAAACATGAATGTTTACTCTAATGTTTAAAATAGTGTTTATTTAATGTTTAAAATAGAACTATGAGATACATTTTTGAATCGTATTTACAATGCAAATCACAGAAGGAAATCTTGTTATAAGGGTAAATATATCGCAGGCAAATACTAGGTGGAAATGTTCATTCAGTTAAGTATCCTAAAACATGTTTTTTTATTTATTTCTGAATCGTAAGGTAAATAGTCTTTTAAAAGAAAGAATTATTTTAAATATTCTATCTCGAAAAAGATATGGCTTTGGATATTGCATTCTAAAATGGATATTGACCATCTCGAAAGCATTTTTGTTCCTTTGAAGTTTGTTTTACACAAAATATTTTCCATAATAACCTTTTTTTAAAATATTACAAAAATACTAAATTAAATTCTATTTGTTTAAAAAGAGTAAGAATGTGCTAAAAAGTAAATGAATTTCACATAAGGTCAATCAAATTCAATCTTTATATAACGTATGCGTCTGTTTATTTATCAATGTGCAAATTTTAATTCAAAAATGTATTTTTGTTGTGTGTGTGTAATACTTATTTCAAGAATAGTCTAATCTAAGTAGTATAGCTAATAATCGTGTTTTATATCCATATGAGACCGATATGATAAATAGAATATTTAAAAAAAAAAACTTAAAAAAAAAAAAGTCTCATTGGTAGTTATTTTCGGAAAGATTTCAAGTGACTGGTTATATTTTTCCGAATGAGAACTTGCACACCGAATATAACGCGCCCTTTTAAAACAAAAAAAAAAATAAGTCCGAAATTTGCAGATACGCATTATACACCTGATATAAAAATGATAGTTTCAAAAATAAAGGAAAGTCGAATAATATAATTGGCTACATATATCTAAATAATGTTTACTTAAATGAAGTTACATATCTTAAGAGCTTCCACTATTGAGTAACAAGAAAATTTCTTCACATCTGTCAGGTACATCATTGATTTCTGTTTTACCTTCATCATCATTGTTAATCTGATCCACAAGCAATTAAAAATGTCCCGTTTCATTTAGATTGCCAGATATTCTACATATTTTTTAAGGGGGTTCACCCATGTGACGGCCTGTTTTTTAAGCATTTTTAGGGAATTATTTTTGATTGCCATTAAAAAGATAGAACTTCACGTTTTTTTATCATTTATTTATGTGTATTTTAAAGGTATGTATATAAATGTTTAGTCAAAAATATCCAATAGAACGTGAGTTAAAGTGCTTTGAACACACCCGCCTAGAAAAATGGATGCTGATTGGCTTATTTGAAATGTAAAAAATAAATAAATAATGGTATATTTTAATCTATAAGCTTAAATGTACAGAATGGACTATACTCAATTTGAAAATATCCAAAATTGTATTTCTGGTGTAAGTTTCGAATTTCATGTTTTTTTTTTTTTTTTTTTTTTGTTATATTTTTGTTATAACAAGTAGAATTATTTTAAATCTTGGATTGATCTTAGTCCATTTTGTGCGTATATATGTGCTAAGTCTACCCTATGAATTCGAAGTCATTACGTCAAGCCATTCTTGAGACATTGAGGAAAGTTTAAAAAATAAAGTTTTGAGAAAAACGCGTTTATAAAGTTTCAAGTCCGGTTAAAACAATGAAAATCTTAACTTAGCGATCCGAATAGCTGCTCTTCTAATACCTGCTTCTTTATAACGACTACGAACTTTAAAAAAATCACTTTACTACCGTATTCTTAACATGTTAAGGAAGTAATTAATATTATTTTTTTTTTAATTTTTTGAACCCATCACATGGGTGGACCCCCTTATATCACTTTTGAGCTATGTTAGTTTTAACTTCTTATTGCATGATCACTTCACTCACACTATTTCTAGACTCACATTACATATTTTTTCTCCTTTTGTAAATGATTATCCCCTTCTAACTCCAATGTTCTTGCATTTTAGGTTTCAGCTCTAGATGTATTTCGTTGTTTAAAAGCCCGGTATAACAAATGGAATAAATTACATAAAAATATAGCAATATTGCACATGTACATTTTCGAATTCTTCGGAAAAAAGGGGTGTGCGTTATACGGTGAATATACTTAAATATTAGAACACGTAGTTTGGAAGAATAGAAGCACCTAATGTGGTAATAATAATAATATATAAAATAATCATAGAATGCTAACATAGCAAATGAGTAATAAAACATTAATTATATGTGAAATAAATAATAAAAGGAATCGAAAAAAATTGAGTTTCTTCGGAAGGAATATCATTTGAAGATACATGAATATACCACTCTCAGAGCTTATTTATTTTATTTTTATTGTTTTAATTAATATGAAATTGCTGTAAAGAGCACGATTTAAATTAAATAAGTACAAGATATTCCCACGCTGCTATAAAGGTTTAATTCTCCAAGTTGGTGCCATTATATAATCAATCGATTAAAAATCTATCTAACCATAACTCTGCAAAATAACTCTGCATACAATATTTTTGTCGTATTTCTAACTGCTTGATCTAAATATTCAAATAAATTCATAAATAACGATTGCCTTGTGAGAAATATGCAATTATCTAAGCTGTTATTACTCATGTACGTGCAAATGCATTCAATAAATATATTTGTATACAATAGTTTCTTTCGGTATTCTTTCTCGTGTTTTAACAACAATCTGTTCCATCACACGGAATAAAATTAACGAAGCTAATGAAATAAATTTAGTTAATAACATGGGGAAAAAAAGTTTTTTAAATGGATAGAGGAAATTACTCATTAGCGGATTTTCGGTCTAGGTAATTAATTTTCCCAAAACTGGAAAAAGAAGAAGATATTTCCATTCGAATAAAATATTCTGCTTGGAAATGCATAAATCAGTTTGAAAAGATCGTAAACACATGGTGAATAAAACTATGCATTCCTTTACCTAAAATATACTATTTCCGCTCTTTTCTGAATATTATTTAAAAAAGAAAACGAAAGTAAGAAAAATAAATAGCTTGTCTCTTTTTAAAAATGTTTAATATTTCATCTTTGCTTTGCAGTGGTTTGAATGGCCAGTGGGAAGTCCTGTGCAGAGCCATGAAGTACTGGAAATAGTGCTGCTAAACTACAACAAATATTTTTCAAACAAGTAAGTGGCTTTGTTTGTCATTTAACTTAAAAGGCAAATGCTCCGTTTTAATAAACTGACTGTTTTTCTTGTTTAAAAAATATGTACATCATTGAAATAAATGTTTGAATTGGGCTTTTTTGACGAAACGAGTTTAATTTTTAAATCCATTTAAATTCTAGCCATAAAAACAAGATATATCTATTGTAATATCTTTTTTTTTTAGTATAAAATTATGTAAATATGTACTTATAAAGGTTTTAAAATGTATATAACACTTTTTACTATTCAATTAAAGTATTTAATTTCAAAAATACTAAACAAAAGTAGGCAGAGAGAATGCTTTAATTACAGCTGATTTATAGAAAATGTGGAAACTATCTATGTATAATAAAAGTTATATATATATATATTTTTTAAATTTCATACCTATTTTTTTTCAGCACAACTATTAATTAAAATTAAAGTAGTAACACCATATAATAATTAGTCCCTTAAATAAATTTCACATCGTAGTGTAAAAAGTAACGTTGACATAGAGGGGCAGTATATAATGGATCATGAATATTGCATATCCTTTACATCCAGAAAATTGTTCTTTTTTGCATTATCTTGTAGGTGCCGCTTTATAACTTATATAAATCATCTACGTTTAGTTCTTTTCTCAAAATGGCTATATCCTACGCAGTGGCAAAGGAGAGGGGGGCTCCCAGGGTCCGAATCCCCCCATAGCCCTTTTTTCGATTGATTATAATCCTACGTACGTAAATTTTAATAAAGTATTTGTGATTAATAATTAATTTTATTAATTGATGCTAAATATTTATTTAATAATTTTTTTTTGCTGTTTTTGTTCCTGAAAATCGACAAAAACAAAAGAATACTTTGGGTGGCGTATTGGAGCATGATACGAGAATGGTGAAATTTCCACCCGGGACCCCACCCTTCCCCACCCCCAGTGTTCTAAGTGTCTGAGGATGTATAAGATATATTTGCAACCTGACTACTTAGATTAAACTTAGAAGCAATTTTTTGAGAACATTTCAAATTTCATAAATGTTTGAGTTATAGGAGTTGGAAGATAGTGGAAGTATTTCGGATTGTGGATATCTTCGATAACAAACCTCTTGCTGTATTTGTTACTTGTTAATAGAATTTTCCATGTCAGAACTATTTTAAATCACTTTATAATACTAACATAACGTCATGCCGTATAACTTTTACATTCAGAGATTAGTCAGAGAAGATCATATATAAATTCAGCCTTATTGCTGAAAATTTTTAAGCACTCCTTTCAAACAATCTCATTTAAATAATCCTACTTTATTCATGGCATACGTTATGTTGTATTTTAACGAAAAGTTTCAGTTGCGAATACTCTCAAACAACTGCAGTCCCATTGTGTATGCAAATACAATTCGCTTTATCTCTTCGAACAGAATACCATCCGTAGATTATAAATACCATTTCAAAAGTAGAACCTGAAATGCCTTATCGTAAAAATAAGTAGATTCGCTTATCGTAATTCAGTTCAGTAAGGAAATGAGTTTAATGATTTCGTAGCTATGCATGCAGCAAAGTATTGTGTTGCAGTTTATACAAACAATCGTGTGGATGTATTTGTTGAAGTTGATTTAATGTTAAGTATTTAAATGGGAAAGATCTGAAACGTTTGATTATGTTGCTATTGAAGGCAAAATTTTATTTAGCTAATTAATACTTGAAATTATTTGTATCATCGTATATTATGCCTTCTGTGTTAATTAAATTAGACATTGGCAGGTTCCAAATAAGTCAAACAGCAATTGTTCTGATTTTTCATGAATTTCTTTACAAAATAAAAGTCACCGCTTCAACTACAACAGACTCAACCTTTATATTATGAACATGAATACTTAGTTGAATTAAAATATTTCTACCTGTCTGCACTGTGTTGTGAAAAATGCTAATGGGTCAAGTGTATCCATTTTGATCTTATTATTATTATCATTTTTTTTTTTTTTTAGTTTGCTTCAGTTTTATAACTTTTGTTCTATATCCAGCTGTTTTTGAAGTGAAACTTTTTTGCGCTCGGGAGTGAATGAAAAATTTGCCCAGTTTTGCATAACAGTCGAAAAAGCGAACGGAAATAGTCTTCTTCCACATCGCCCGAGTCGTCACCACGGTGACAGGATAACTAGTGGGTGGAAAAGGGGGAAGAGAGGACACCACGTGACTTACGTCATTTCCGAGAAAAGTTGGAATATTGCCCACCTCTCCATTACTCAACTTGCCCACCTTCCGATTGGAGGTCCTTTCCCCCCAGACCCGGAAACATCTATGCATTACGGTGTAGATAAAATAGCTGTCGCAGCTAAAGCGTGCCTTTTTTAAATACTTCCTTAGATTTTTGGCTACATGGCTATGTGTTCAGCGGCTAATTTATTTTTTAATTTTCATTTGAGTTGAATTATTACTAGTTCTAGTCAGAACGCCTAAATCAAATGTACAAAGAGGAAAAGAGTTTCGTGAAAGAAAAAAAGAAGAAAAACTAGCAGCAAGTCCAGTCGAAGAAGTGATTAAAAAAAAACAGAAAAAAAAGTGCAAATTTATCAAGTGCTACTGCCAAATCGCCATCAGAGTACATGAAAGAATATCGAGCACGGAAAAAAAACACTGCAAAATACTCTTATGCCCAGTTAAAGGGATGGAAATGCTATTGAGACTCTCCTAATGACAGCATAGATTAATACGGGCTTTATGAACCACCCTGTGCCATTAACTACAGAGTCCTCAATAAGTCTAGTGCTTGTTGGAACTGATGCATGTAAATCAATAATAAATTCTATCTTACGTTACAAAGACTATGATTCCCATAAAAATGCTCACTAAGATTTTCAAAAGCGATTCATTGATAATCCTTTCGGTCACGGGCATTCAATTTATGATAGATCATGGTTTAGAGATGATTTGAGAGCGCCTGTTTCTGAGCACAAAAATATTTTATAGAATATTTTACCGAGAATTAATTGAAGACACATTAAAGCATGCTATAAATGCCGGCAAAGTTTAAATAGGAAAAGTATACCAAATTTATCAAAATATAACTATACCCAGAAATTCCAGCACATCTTTCCACTTTGGATTTGGTATCAGAAAGACTCATTTTGCTACGAATACCTTTCATGCAAATTAGGTGATAGAGATAATTACGCGGTCAGTTTGGATTATTAGGGCAAGTAATCAATGTTCCAACGTCGCCAAAGAAGTTTCACTCCTATCGCGTGGCGTTCCACGCACCATATTTATTTTGCTTCTCGTTCATCAAAAGAAAAAGCATCTCTCTCTGTAAAAGATACTATTTTTTTTCTCTTCAGGGGAAAAACAGAATGGAGAATAAAATCTAATGTTGTAAAAGAAAATAGTCATTGTTTAATGATCCCACCTTTCCGCTTATATCTTACTCAAAAAATAAGGCTGCTTCTGTTGGAAAGTTTTTTTTTCCTTTCAATAGGAAGATTTTTTTTTTACTTCACTTCTCACTTCAAGTCATTCATTTATTATTGAAGAAAATATGATCATACTCTTAAAACCAAAATCGATAATTCTACAAATCCTTAAATTTGCAGTGGAATATGATATGTATAACTGAAAAATATTTAATAACTTTTATGTACTTGAGAAAAAAGAGACGCGCCCTAATTAATGAAAAAACATAAATTCATTAATTGTGACAGCCTAGAAAGAGTTACATTTTTTGTGTTCATCTGATAATGATTTTATTATTAGCTCTCTTTAATCTTCTTTCGTAATTCCTTTAAATAATAATAAGTAATAATTTAATTAATGTACTTACGTAATTGTAAGTAACAAACTACATAAGATGTGTGAGTACCACTTTATTTTTTTTTATGCATCAAAACTAAATTATAAAACTTGTTTATTCTTTGCGTTTAAGATTTTCTTAAATATAGTGACCCACAAAACTAAATTGATGCATCCAAATTGCCGAGAAATAGTGCTCTAGGATATCCCTTGATATTTCAGAATGGTAAATTTTTTAAAAAATATTGAATTTCATTTTTAGTTGAACTAGGAAAGTTATTTTCAATACTAAACAACGTATCTTTTTTTTTAAAATTCAAATATCAAAAAATAAGACAAAAGCTACGTAACGAAAAGTGATCGGACACTTTAAAATGAATATTGCAAAACTGAGTTTTTAGTTCCATGGACTCTCAAAGCATTTTTTTTGTTCTCTATAGACATATAAAAAAGTGGATTCCTCTACTTCTTATATAAACAGTTTAAAACCGAAGAAGAAAAAGTTTTTTTTTTAATTCGATTCTGTAAAAATTTTTCTTGTCGAGCTTGCATTCTTTTAACATTTTGTACGAATAAATCTGTCATCTTGTCAAGTTAGATTTGCCGAACAGCATTTTTTTCTCTTATTCCTCTTATTTTTTATAAAGCTTAATCTCATATTAACCGTAAGAATAGGATAAATTTAATAATTTTGTAATATTTCGAAGTTTTACACCACTTTTATAATGAAAAATAATCAATTTCCCTGTATCCTCAGGCTGTTCGCTATCGATTGTAAGCCCTCGTTTTTAATATTATATTAAAAATAATATTTTGCGAAGTAAGCATGTAGCAGCATGCCAAATTATACTGTAAAAATTAAAGAAGTTGCTGCTGATAATGCTACAGAGGAATTGATTCGAAAATGTTTCACTGTTTGTTGCTTTTGTGAAATCCGCTTAAATTACCTGCTTACACTTTTTTTATTTTTATGAAAGAGGAAAAAAAATACATGAAAAGTAAATTATATTGGCTTTTAGCATTTGAAAATAGATGTAGATATTTTTCTGAAAGAATCTTTAATTTTTCTTTCGAATTTTATGACAGGTACACAGGGTATATCTTATAGATTTGCGAAATATCAAATTAATTTAGGAGACTACTGAATATTATCAGTGTTGGTGAATGTAATAACATTTATCGAAAACAACACTAAAAAGAGAAATACTCATCATGATAGAAACAATTCTTTACATTTATTACTTCAATGTAATTGATTGTAATTCAAAATTTTTCAAGATTTACTTGGATATTTTTTGGAAAATATATATTTCAATATAGTATGTTTACTATTTGAATGCACTAAAAAATAATGTATGCATTGGGAAAGCTAAGAACAATTGCAAACAATCTTAATCATGTCTCTAAAGGATTTGTTTCATTTCTAAGAAAAACAGCACACGAATATGACTTTCAATAGATAAATGCACAGTTGCTCTTTAAATAAATAAATTTTTAATTACAATAAGTTCTATGAAGCTTAGTATATATATATATAGGCCAATTCTCTACAAACAAGAGATAACATCCAAACAATAACATTCGACAAATACATAGACAGCAGGAAAATCACACAATGAAGGACAAAAGAGTAATCGAGATATATATATATATATACGACAGGCCCCAGGCCTGCTGGTAAAATGAGGAAGGCATCATCTCTTTAATAACTTCTTTATTTCGCTTCAATCACATAAAATCCAACATGGCGGCCCTTTGGCGCGCAACCGAGTAGAACATTAACAACCAATTCGACCAGGAATTAACAGCTAAGC
>BMAV01028188.1:162296-174142 GCA_019973955.1 Trichonephila inaurata madagascariensis
CGAGTAGAACATTAACAACCAATTCGACCAGGAATTAACAGCTAAGCTTTTTCGAGTATGCATTCTTCTTCGTCAGCTCTCGCTCCACCTTAGGTTTATTTACACACAAATTCTTACGCGATGGTAAAGAGTTCGCTCTATTTTTATTTATTACTTACTTAATTTTGAAGCAAAACTTTTCAAACCTGACATATATATATATATATGAAAGAAATTTGTATAATATTTCAAAAACCAGAAATAATAATTAATGAACATAACAAGAAATAACGTAATAAAAATATAAAAGCAAAACAAGAAGATGGAAAAAATACAAAAAAGGAACTATAAAAGAACCTAGCGAGTCAGAAAGCAATTTCGGACTTAGGACCGAATAAGTGGGGTTAAACTAGTTTGAAGGTGCCAACCTTCCCCCTTTGCAACTCGGTAGGAAAAACCAAATAAAATAAGCAATAATTCAAAGTATGTAAAAAAATTCAAAGTATATAAAAAAATAAACCAAAATTCAAAGTATACAAAAACTCACAGAGAGTATGATAAAACCACTGATTAATATTCTGAAACAAATTCTTCCCAATTTCTTAAAGCAGAAAATTCCTAAAACAATTACGAAAGAATATATATATATATATATATATATATATATATATATGTATTATATGTATGCATGTTAAAATATTAATATTAGATATTTCTCAAAAAAAAATAATAATATATAATTTTTATTATTTGTTTTAATTAAATATTAAAATTTACACTATTTAATTTAAGGATCCATAATTATACGTTTTTGAATAATGATCTAAAAATCTTACATATAACCAAAAAAGCAAACTGAATTCAGTATACGAAAATATCCTTTGTAAATATCAGATGCACAATTTTCAGAAATTTGTTCAAAATCCAAACGCCTTGAAAATAAATGCATACCTTTTTGTTGATATCTAGCTTAAGCTTAATTTGTTCAACTACCTCAGCTTAAGATATCAACATTTGACAAATAATGAGCATCACATAGTCAAAAACAGGATATTGATATTTTTATTTTTATTTTCTTTATAAATACCACACACTATAAATAGAACCAATGTCATTAATTGCACACTCTCGCCAATATTTTTCGAAAATACAATTAAAAACTTTTGGTTCATTGCACCCGTCCAAATATCCATCGGTCATGGGCTGACCAGAGTCACAAAAAAGGCAACAAGGTGAGTCAGACATACCAATTCAGTAGATATGGGACCTCACACAACCATGCCCTGTAAAATGTTAAAAATTAATTACAACAGCTTTTCTGGGAGCCTATCGAGTTATTAATAAAGTGTAAAAATGAAACTTAATCTGAAAGTTGTAAATTGCCATTTTGAGTTAGGAAAAACCTGGTAAAATATATCCAAACAGTATTTGATTAGATTAGGAATAGGTTCGAATTCGAAATAATTTACAACTATTTATCTCATTATTATTGAGTTTAATTTTAAAACAAATATCTCTAATAATGAAAAGTTATATCCGGCTCCGAATTTGAGTGAACTTGTAATTAATATTTAGTACTTCTAGTCGAATTATTTAAAATTTTAAGACAACTTGAACATTACCATATTTTTCTCGTAACCTTCAAACCATTATTTCACCTTCATTTGACTTTCTTCATTTCATAATTTGGGACCAAGCGATTTTAATTTGTTCTTTTCCTTTTTTTTTTTTTTTTTAATTTTTTTAAAAATATTTTCCTTTATTTGTGCAAAATTTTTACATAATAAATCTGTTGAGGTGCTTAAAGTACCCCATGTATCAGGCCTATTCATCATTTCTGGAACACTTTTCTCTCTAATTAGGTCATTCTAATTCAATTTTTTAATGATGGATTATCCCTCAATACCGAATAATTTAATTAAGTTACGATACAAAATATGTAATGTACATTTTCATTCCTAAAATTTAAACTTTTAACTCATCAGATAAAATTTAAAGCTTGTGAGAGATAACTTCGAATTCCTGAGCTATTTAATAATTAACATTTAGCCTTATTAACAGGTAACAGAATAGAATTCATATAATGAAATTATTTTGAGCCTCATAAACAGTGCTTTCATCACGAACACAACACCATACTCAATTCCATTTGCATTGAAGGGTGTATATTTAACGAATATTTGCAGATTCAATTATGGCACGGTTAATTTAACAATGACCTTTGATTGACTGTCGCTCAATTAACTGAGGCATGTCCTCGAGCAGTGTGCTTGTTACCGAAGGACCCCGGGTGCAGATGTTCTCAAACAATCGCGCTTTGTCATCCACTGCTTACGCAAACGCAATGCACTATAATCTTGTGGCATAGAGCGGCATCCACGAATCGTAATTATAGATCATCCGAAATATTACTGCTTCCATATGCATCTCGATAAATTAAATCAAATTTCGCTTGGGGCGATATCTGATCAAAGGAATTGACTTTAAAACTAACGTATGCTTGAATTTAAATTATTGACTAGATTATGAAATATACTTGTGTATATATATTACAAGTTTTTGAACTGAGTGTTATAATTAAAGAGAGAAATATGCATAATATTATAAATTGCAATCTTCCTTCGTAAAAAGACTGCGTATCAACATACTTTAGTCATCACTTGTAAAAGTCATCGAAATACATCTGAAATACATTTTTAGACATGATATTCTCTTCATGTTTTGGTCACAGTTATAAACTAGTCGGGGAAAATGGAATAATGCTTGTCTTCCAATTTAACTTTTTCTCTTGATATAAAGTAGATGAAATTTTAAAATATGTAGTTCACTCATTTCGATATTCATGTCTACAAAACCACTTGTACTAAACAATGCCCGTATATATATATATATATATATATATATATATATATATATATATATATATATATATATATATATATATATAAAATAAAAGTGAAGAAGTACTAGAACCTACAGTGCTAAAGCAGGAATAAATTGGAATTCACCAGACACAACAAATGCAGATACAAAAAAGTCTTTGGACTAAACTGGAGACCTATTATGTTTTCTAAAGCTGTCGCTGAATTAGGCCAGCGAATTAGGGTTAGCAATGCTTTATGGATCCAACCTTCCCAATACAGTAGAAACTTTCGACAATTAAAATTATATATATATATATATATATATATATATATATATATATATATATATATATATATATATATATATATATATTATATATATATATATATATATATATAATATATATATATATATATATATATATATATATATATATATATATATATAATATATTTGTTAAAAAAAAGAGGGAAAAAAATAAATATCTTAAGTACAAAATGAATGCACGAAACAAAAATAAAAACTAGATACAGAAAAAAGCCACTCTGTTTACAGTTCCGAGTACAAAATTCGAAAGTGGTGTTTGTGCTACAAAGACCTTAGCAATAATTAAAAGGGCTACTCCATATTAATCTAAAATTCCGGAATAGGTGAACTCCTTCAAGTTGATTGAAACTGAGTATCAAGTTCTTCACTTAGATTTAATGTGTAAATTGAATATGTAGCCCCAGGTAAAATACTGTGGCTCAGAATGGCGTGATCTCCACCAATAGCTGCATTCTGAGTTGTGTTGATTCAAAATTTACGAATTTGGAATTATTTGTAACCATATATATGGATTTTCTAGCAATATTCTCAAAACTTTATAAAGTAAAATAATTTGAAAATTTATAATATTTTTGAGAAGTATATATACACTCAGGATAACCATCTTTAAATGCATCAAAATGCGAGTATAATTAACGTGAAATCTTTCATTTTTAACCTAAATGTGTTGTTCTAATATCAAAAAGGAAATAAAGGACGCTAGATGATGAGTCTTTATGTGAAACTCTCTGATAACAAAAAATTTTTTAATTCAATTCCTACTTATATCAGCAATGTAAAATTTAATTTTAGCTACTTTTTTTATTAAATAGTTACAATTAATATAAATATGTATATGCATATGACAGAATCACAACCTTAAGTGGTAATTAATTTTTATTATTACCATTTAAGTATCGTACTGTCATTCAAAACAATACTGTCTATAAAATTTCAGTTCAACTGAATGCTTTAAAACGTGAGAAAAAAAAACATTTTCAAGTTTTGACACAAGTTGCCAAAATGGTCGCTAAGTCGCCAAAAATGATGCTAACGGGGCTGTATTTGTAATTTTTTAAATAATTAGTTTTAATCAATTAATTTTTATTAATTATAAATAAATTATTGTTTTTCCATCCAAAATAATCATGTATATAAAATTTCAGCTTAATTGAGCGCTTTAAAATGTATTTTCTTAACGATTGAAAATTCCACCAAGATAAATAAATAAATAAATAGAGAGTGTGAGCTAATAGTGGAAATTGAAAAATAGTGAATAATTAGCCTCATATTTGTTTAAATGGCAACAGTTATTTCCATATATAGCTAAAAATCAATTACTTCAAAGTAATAAAAATTTGATTATGATTGCCGTAATTTGTTTCCAAATCATGGGTATAGTAGTTAATACTTTTCCCGCATTTGGAAGTATCATTAATGAGTTCAAGAATCCTTTCTGTAGTATTATCTTCAGTGGTATATTTTTCTGAAAGTACTTTTAATCATATTTATCATTTTATGTATATTTTTGAATTAAAAAAGAAATTTAAAGATTTGACCCGAAATACGTCTCTCTACCATTTGTATCAAACAAGATGACTTATTACACTAAAAACTGTATAGAGTTCTGTGAAAAATTAGCATTACTAATCATTAAATTGAATTTACATTTCCTTCATATCCAAGCAGTACTTGATTATCTTGATGCAAAAGTAAGACTAGATTCAAAAGATTCAAAATCTAACATTTTTATGCTTAATGTTTTTTTTCCCCTCGAATTCTTATTATAATAATAAATATTATATTTTACTAAACAAAGAATTTACAAGCATTTTTTCCATTACGTATATCATCACTTCATTCCCTTTTATCAGTTATATTGAGAAGAAATCTTTCACAAACCTTATCCCTATTTACTTTTGAAAAGGAATGCATAGAACAAGAAAAGGCTTTGTTGTGTTTGGTCCTACTTCGTCGGAGTTTTATAACTCTATACTTTAAGCAGTTTTTTTATTCTTGTATTTATTCGGCTGTTTTTACCGAAGAAAGGGAACATCTTTTCGTAATACAAGTTCTTTTCCTCTTTAGCGAAAAAGAGGTAAATCTAATTAGGCAAGAGAAAAATAGCCAGCGTTTCGTGTACTTGTTTCCAGCGGGATACCTTCGAAACGTAAAAATAGTTTTACCTAATATGAAGACTCTCATTTTCTTTCTAATATCTTTTTCTTATCCAATGTTATTTAGAAATTCGTCTGAATTTGGATAAGTGTGGCTTCGTGTCATATTAAGGTTAATAAAAATGCGGCTGTTAAAATATTCATTGAAAGATTAAGTTTATAATTTCTTCTAATTATTTTGGCAGTTATAATTATTTAATATTAGATTTGTTTGTATGTATAAATCGTTTCATATAAACTTTATCTAAGTAACTTCTTCTGTAACTCATTTGGAACATATAATTTTTAAAAAATAATCATCCTTTAATTTGCGTTTCTTTTGAATCAGCGACACATTGCACTCGTGAAATAAAATAATTGTTGGGTGAAACAGATGTCAGATTTTATTGATCATGAAGTAATATAGGCACGGTAATCAAATATATAATTATTTTAGATAATTGAAACACAATGAAATAGTAAAGAAAAGTAATAGAAACTTATGGGAAATGTAAATACTGTCAAGAATATGTAAATATTTATAAATACAAACCATTATGAATGTGGTGTGAAAAATATGCTCTAAAGTTTCAAGTGCATGTATAAAAAATATTTTTAAGATTATTTAAAATGTCTGAGTCAGTTTAAAGGCTGTAAATAGTTGATTTGAAGTTAAGGCTGTCTTCGTCAAAGTTTACAAATGTAGTATGAACTTGAAGCATGTCTACACGTATATCATTTTCTCCAATAAGTCGTTAATTTCTTCTGTGTCATTGACAATGAGCGTGGATTCTACTGCCTAAGATTCACTTAAAGCTGAACTAACGTCACCTCCGGTTATAATGGACTCACTCTATACAGCATTGTCGTTTTCTCAAATGAGTTCCGCAGCAATCTGGACCATAAAGATGGACGTGTACTACTTAAAACTACGCAGAGGAACGCTTCTTCCAGAATGTATCAACTAGCATTTAGGACAAATACCTAACTTTATACTCTAGGTCACCATTGAGTATTATAGGCGATCTTGCCTATTCTACATTTTACAGACCTTAAGTAGCGGGCGTTACATCAGAGGAGCTGTGGTACCTAAGGTACTACATCTCCAGCAAAAGCATTTTCAATTCTTTCATTTCTTTCTTTTTTTAAAGAAGTTTTACGATGAAGGGCATTTCCTGGAAGTTCATATTACATTATTTATTTTTTATGCTTACTTCTACCTCTTTAAATTTGAAAAATGGGGATGGGGAGGGGTCATTGCATATAATGTTAGACAATTTTTAAAAGATGCAAAAGTTTCAGAAATTCAGACAACTTATTTCTTAAGCAGAGATAAATGCCGAATCTAATACTTTAAAAAAATATTCTAATATGAGTATATACCTAGGATTTAGCCCCTTAACTGCTGAGAAAGACTTGTGAAATTTACCACCCTCCTCCAGTGTCGCCATTTTTCTCACAGGAGCGCGTTTTTTATGCTATTAATGTATGAAAATAAGAGGCATGTTTTACAACCTTTAAGACTGTTATTTTTATTTTAAAAAGGAAAAAGAGAAAAAAAAGAGTATACAAAATTTAATGTACCCTACACTACAATAAAACTAATAAATACAGTTACAGTAGAGTTAAAAAAAATGTTTTAACTTATTTGTTGCGTGATACATTCTAAAACGTGGTTGAACACATAAATCAGCATACCAACCTAGTGGATTAATATCGGGGTTCATGATGAATACTTTTCTTTGAACAAGCAACGTATTTTCTTGATGCACTTTCTTCGAAAATGGGAGTGAAAGAAGAATGAAAAAGTACGACCTACTTAAACGGAAAAATAAGAAATACTGCTTAGTAATGAATTTCAACGTTCCTGGAATATACCTTTCAAATTCCGTCCCCATCTCTTCGCCGAAATAGGCATATTCTTTGCAAGCGCTGTCAATGAACTTTTAAAGTATTCCAAACCATAAGACTAGTCTTAAATAGATCAGCACAATTCTAAGATTAGTACTTTGGAAGGATGGATATATGCGTCTGAGACACTTAACGCAGCTGTTGAGTGAGACGAATATATGCGATGGTGGCACTTAATAGGTTAAAAAAAGAACAGAAAAAAGCCTTTGTAACGTTTGAAGAACTTATTGCCTTTAACCAACTAAAACTTTTTCTTATGCAAAAAAACAGGGAAGACGAAAAAAATTACAAATTTACCCCCTTTTCCCAGACTTTAAATAAAATGAAAAACCAAATGGGGCAATAATGAATTTTGGCTTATCGGGATATTTAAAAATTTTTTAAAATGGGTTTTTTATTTTTTTTTTACCCAAAAAAAATTTATGCTTTAGTTAGTTAGAATGAATCTAAATGAAAAAAAAATTGTATTTCTTTTGTTAAAAGAAATGTTTTTCAAAACAGAAAAAAATTTTCCAAATAGATAAATAGGAATTTTTTTAACTCTTTTTTACGTATCTAAAATAGAGGTTTTTAAAAAAAAATAATTTTAAAACTCCAAATTTAAGGGGAAATATTAGTTAATTTTAGAAATTACCTAAGTGGTTTCAGGGGAATTTAAACGCTCCGGAAAAGGCACGCCTTTTTTTTTTGTGGAGCAAATTTATTTTAATAGGCAAAATTTTAAGTTTGTTTGCAATTATGAGTTATTTATTTATTTTTATTCAATAAATGAAATCTAATATTTATGTGAAATAGAAAAAATGAATTTATGAAATACTTTTCTACATAGAACTAATTTTATTTGAATCTTTTTAAAATTAACTGTGCACCCATGTGTATTTATATATATTCTTTTAATTTTAACTAAATATATTCTAAAATAATACAATTAAAACACATGCGGAGGAGGGAAGGGTGATACAGAATTTCCATTCTAAGTATGTTAGCTATTGCATATCGTATTCGTGTATACAAGTGTACACAGTAATATTTTTCATAATCTTTACGAAATTATAAAATTATTTAAATAAATATTACATTTTAACATTTTATTAAAAGTAATTAATTATTTTTAAATATTGCACCCTAAAATTACTTAAACTGTCACAGGTGTAATTCTTACTGTTTACAAATGACAATATTAAAAATTAACGCAATCATTAATTTATTTTTTAAGCAATAAATTCTTCATAATCGGATTTAAAAACAAAAGAAATTTATTTAACTATGAAATATCTTAGTTCTTATCTGAGATGAAACAGTAATTTATCATTATTTTTAACAATACATCAGACAAATATATAAGTCATAAAACCATTTAATATTACTATTCTTTTTTAGAAAGTGATTTTTATCTTTTTTCAGGAATTTTATTTACAATTACTACACAACTCCAAACGATATAGTAGAAATTAAAGCAATATTTACTTTATTTTACGTTTTTATAAATGAATAGAATTTAATTACATCACAAACTAAGCATTATTAGGGAAACTATGGCAAAAAATATCATTTAAAAATGTCTTAAGAGATAATATTATCATTTGATAAATAGCATAGATGGAACCCAATCAAAAAAAAAAATATTATCTATACGAGTTTTATTTCATTTCTAATTTAATTGGAAAAGCCCGGCAATGAACAAGGTAAAAGAGCACCAGATCAATGCCAAAAAATTGCGTTTGATTAACGTTATTAGGATAGACAGAGGTGACGTGGTAAATAGGAGTCCAGAAAACTCGGCGTAATGTGGACCGAAGGACGGCTGAGATTGTGAAAATATCAGGCTATCGAGGATGAAATATAAAAAAAAGAAGAAGTACAATTGTTTCCACAGAAAGTATTCAACAGCTTTTGTATATATCGTTTGCTTGAGAATAGAACAGAAAATATTCTACAGCATTTGTATATATCGTTTGCTTGAGAATAGAACAGAAAATATTCGTATAAATCGTTTCATATAAACTTTATCTAAGTAACTTCTTCTGTAACTCATTTGGAACATATAATTTTTAAAAAATAATCATCCTTTAATTTGCGTTTCCTTTTGAATCAGCGACACATTGCACTCGTGAAATAAAATAATTGTTGGGTGAAACAGATGTCAAGATTTTATTGATCATGAAGTAATAGGCACGGTAATCAAATATATAATTATTTTAGATAATTGAAACACAATGAAATAGTAAAGAAAAGTAATAGAAACTTATGGGAAATGTAAATACTGTCAAGAATATGTAAATATTTATAAATACAAAGCCATTATGAATGTGCGGTGTGAAAAATGTGCTCTAAAGTTTCAATGTGATGTATAAAAAATATTTTTAAGATTATTTAAAATGTCTGAGTCGTCATTTAAAGGCTGTAAATAGTTGATTTGAAGTTAAGGCTGTCTTCGTCAAAAGTTTACAAATGTAGTATGAACTTGAAGCATGTCTACACGTATATCATTTTCTCCAATAAGTCGTTAATTTCTTCTGTGTCATTGACAATGAGCGTGGATTCTACTGCCTAAGATTCACTTGAAGCTGAACTAACGTCACCTCCGGTTATAATGGACTCATCTATACAGCATTGTCGTTTTCTCAAATGAGTTCCGCAGCAATCTGGACCATAAAGATGGACGTGTACAACTTAAAAACTACGCAGAGGAACGTCTTCTTCCAGAATGTATCAACTAGCATTTAAGACAAATACCTAACTTTATACTCTAGGTCACCATTGAGTATTATAGGCGATCTTGCCTATTCTACATTTTACAGACCTTAAGTAGCGGGCGTTACATCAGAGGAGCTGTGGTACCTAAGGTACTACATCTCCAGCAAAGCATTTTCAATTCTTTCATTTCTTTCTTTTTTTAAAGAAGTTTTACGATGAAGGGCATTTTCTGAAGTTCATATTACATTATTTATTTTTTATGCTTACTTCTACCTCTTTAAATTTGAAAGATGGGGAGGGGTCATTGCATATAATGTTAGACAATTTTTAAAAGATGCAAAAGTTTCAGAAATTCAGACAACTTATTTCTTAAGCAGAGATAAATGCCGAATCTAATACTTTAAAAAATATTCTAATATGAGTATATACCTAGGATTTAGTCCCTTAACTACTGAGAAAGACTTGTGAAATTTACCACCCTCCTCCAGTGTCGCCATTTTTCTCACAGGTGCGCGTTTTTATGCTATTAATGTATGAAAATAAGAGGCATGTTTTACAACCTTTAAGACTGTTATTTTTATTTTAAAAAGGAAAAAGAGAAAAAAAAAAAAGAGTATACAAAATTTAATGTACCCTACACTACAATAAAACTAATAAATACAGTTACAGTAGAGTTAAAAAAAATGTTTTAACTTATTTGTTGCGTGATACATTCTAAAACGTGGTTGAACACATAAATCAGCATACCAACCTAGTGGATTAATATCGGGGTTCATGATGAATACTTTTCTTTGAACAAGCAACGTATTTTCTTGATGCACTTTCTTCGAAAATGGGAGTGAAAGAAGAATGAAAAAGTACGACCTACTTAAACGGAAAAATAAGAAATACTGCTTAGTAATGAATTTCAACGTTCCTGGAATATACCCTTTCAAATTCCGTCCCCATCTCTTCGCCGAAATAGGCATATTCTTTGCAAGCGCTGTCAATGAACTTTTAAAGTATTCCAAACCATAAGACTAGTCTTAAATAGATCAGCACAATTCTAAGATTAGTACTTTGGAAGGATGGATATATGCGTCTGAGACACTTAACGCAGCTGTTGAGTGAGACGAATATATGCGATGGTGGCACTTAATCAGTTAAAAAAAGAACAGAAAAAAGTCTTTGTAACGTTTGAAGAACTTGTTGCATTTAACCAACTATACTCTTTCTTATGCTAAAACATGAAGACAGTTGAAAAATTACAATTCACCTCCATTTCCTGTGAGCTTTAAATAGATAAACTAAATGGGGGCAATAATAAATTTTTGGTGCATATATCTGGATATTTCAATAATATTCAAAATAGTTGCACTTATTTTTCAGCCACAAAATGTATGTCTGTTAGCTAGTTACGAATGAATCTAAATGAAAAAAAAATTGTATTTCTTTTGTTAAAAGAAATGTTGTAGTCGTAGCAAGAGAAAAATTCAAATAGATAATAGGGAATTTATTAACTCATTTTACGTATCTGAAGTGAGAGTTCTTTCCAAAAAATATAAGTGCTCAAGTGAAGGGAAATATTAGTTAATTTTAGAAATTACCTAAGTGGTTTCAGGGGGAAGTTCTAATCGCTCGGTAAAAGGCACGCCTTTTCTTTCTGTAGACAAATGATTATTGATATATGGACATAATTGTAAGTTTGTTTGCAATTATGAGTTATTTATTTATTTTTATTCAATAAATGAAATCTAATATTTATGTGAAATAGAAAAAATGAATTTATGAAATACTTTTCTACATAGAACTAATTTTATTTGAATCTTTTTAAAATTAACTGTGCACCCATGTGTATTATATATATTCTTTTTAATTTTAACTAAATATATTCTAAAATAATACAATTAAAACACATGCGGAGGAGGGAAGGGTGATACAGAATTTCCATTC
>BMAV01028190.1:0-14972 GCA_019973955.1 Trichonephila inaurata madagascariensis
GTGTTCAAATTTATTTTTCCGCACATTTTCCAAAGAAAAAAAAATTGCGCAAAATTTATGAGCAGCCCGGATAGTGAACAAATAAGCTTTAGATATAGCAGCCACCAGAAATATAGTAATCATCGTCATTTAACAGCCGTTTGATAGAAAAACGTTTCTAGCTTTTCATCCACTTGGCGACATTTTCGTTCTCATGGCCACATGTTTGAAAAATTACAGGAACTTTTCAATTAGGCTTTTATATGAATTTTGAATTTTGGGCAAATTTTTGAAGAAAAAATGCACTTTCTGCTTATATTCGGTAATATACGGTGTGTACATAAGATAAATCGGAAAATAGGGGAAAAAAATTTTTTTTAAGGAAAAAAGAAGGAGAAAAAAAGGTTCGTATTAAAAAGATAAACACAATTGTGAACTCTCATTAAGGCACTATTTTGTATGTGAAAACTTTCTCAATATTGGTATTAAAAAGGCTGAAAGACTATTTCCCCCTCCCTTTCCTTTCAGCCCACAGAACGGAGTTGCAAATGAAGAGAGAAGCCCAGAATACAGATCTCCTCCAAGAATGTGAACTTCCGCAGAATATTTCATTCGAGAAGGTCAATGGAGGTGCGTTTCACGTAAATCACAGGAAAAAGAGCGCAGACAGCTGCGGTCAGGGTCAAGGGGATCTTTGTAAACAACACCGCTACCTAGCGAAAGCATTCGAAAGGCCAGAATAGGATGCCACTTTTTCGGTTGTGGGTTTTTCCAATTTTCACTCCTTTGATAAATTACCTTTAAGATATGTTGAGGAAAAATTTTTTTTCATAGTATTTATTTTTTTCTTTTTTTCTACATCCCCTTCAAGTCATTAAATACGGAACTCTCTCCAGGCCGAATGCAGATCTCTTGGGGGGAGGGTTACATTCTAATACGACACGTAGATGAGAAAATTGAAGAGCTATGGTAAAAATTAAAAATCTGTTGGCCTAAGGAAGGAGGGGAGTAAATTCAGTTGCGTAACGTACACCCCCGCAACCCTCGCATTTGGGGGGTGGGGGCTAAGTCCATGTTATATTATGGTTTTGCAATCCTTTGTAAGATCTGGCTTGGGGCCCAAAACTTGACTTTGCAGGGGTCCTGATATTCTGCATTACGCCACTGAATGGATTCTTGAACCCCAACTTTTTGTACGCCACTGTTCATTCTTCCTTTTAGAAACAAGAAGGGTGGCAGCGGTAGGGTTATGGTCACGCAACCGGCGCTATCGAGTCGTGGATTCGAATCCTGATACCCCTTAAGACCCACCGTGTAGAGGCTGACGTGCGGTAAATCAGGCGTGATTGAAATTTATCACGTTAGCGTTGTTGGTTGACGGAAGCGCTAAGCCTATTGGTAAAGAATTAAAAACTGACTCACTAATTTTTCAAACAGTATTCGAAAACGACGAACGTTTTGGAAAAAGGAAAGAACTCGTTAGAACTAAGAAACATTTCAAAAATAGAAAACTAATCTCATGAGTTCGAGCCTTAGTGCCTCTGAAGATCGGCTGTGTAGAGAAGCTGTTGCACGCTAAATCTGTTGTGTGTTGCTCAAAGTTGGTGTGGTAGTTAGAGAGTGAGGTGTCATTTGGCCGTGGCTCAAAATAACGAGATCCGTTGCCACGTGTTGCTTTACAGTTCCTCACCCTCTAACAGAATATAATACAGGCCTTATTTCATCTTTTAGGGACGTTCCGTAGAGATTTGGTGGCCGCGGTAGCCGAGTGGTCAAGGTCTCGGATCGTTGGCTGGTCTTGTCACGAGTTCGAGCCCAGTATCACTAAAAACCCGCCATGTAGGGCAGCGCTGCACGTTAAATCTGTCGAGAGTTCAAATGTCCTCCCACTGGTGTGGTAGTTAGGAGAGAGGGTGCCAGCTTACGTGTTGTCCGCGTTACTTGACTATGGTTCAAAATAACGTGGTCCGTCGCCAAAAGCCCTCGTGTAGCTCAACTGTGCGACGTTAATATTCACTCACTCCCCCGGAGCGATTTGAAATTAAATCAAAATTAAGTCATTACACAACTATGCGTACTAACGTATTCAGTTAGGCTGTAGGTTCCCAACCTTTTTTCAATCCTTTTTCTAGTGAATATATTTCCCCTCCCACATCAGAGAAATAAGAGCGTACATAATATATGGAGAAAACATAAGAATTAAATTTTAAAAATATATTCTATTACTAATAGAATATATTTTTTTAAAGGCCCCAACTTTTCTTTTTACTTGGAGAAATCTGAAATAACTAGAACTATATTATATATATATATATATATTATATATATATATATATATATATATATATATATATATATATATATATATATATATATATATATTAAAAGAACTAATAAATCCTAAAACATCTTCAGATCAAACCAAGAACATGGAACCATTACAAACCAAAAAAGAGAAATTTAGCTAGCGTGGAAAAAACTATTATGATTTCCCGAGCTGTCACTGGCTTAGGACAGTGAGACAGGGTTAAACAGTGTTTTGTGAGATCTCAACCTTCCCTTACAGCGGAAATTTTCGACATGATAGCACATGAGATAATCCAAGGCAAAGGCCCAAACCCACGTGGGTGAATATAATAGCAATGGAATAAAATTGGAATTATAAATTACTATAGGAATCCGGGAGAAATAGACGAATATAAATACGTATAAACAAAAAAATATTTGCAAGATTGTGACCATATTAATATATTATGATTGTGATATTAATATATTATGACCATATTATGATTGTGACCATAATTAATAATAATGAAAATGAGCGAAGAAACTAAAATCTTACCCGATGTATACGGATCCCAAAAGTGCACTGACTCGCGATGCACAGAAAAAAAAAAGCATAACTAAGAATAAGGGCGTCATCTATATATGTTTTTAGAAACTAAACTTACTATATACGAATAGAATAAGAAAATTAAATACTATAACTAAATAGAAATGAATATATTAAATAATAATTAAATAGCTATAATTCTGAAGACAAATATTTATTTATAAAATTAGCTGGATAGTTATAGTCTAGGCAATTTTGAAAAATTTTTTATAATTATATTTCTTAGAACTTCTTCAGATACTGAATCATTTTATTTCTTTTATATAATTTAGAATAATATTTCTAAAAGGTTGAAATGTGAAGGTACTATCCCAATATTGCATTTTATAACATTAAAATCAAAAGCGTCTCTTTTATCAAAAATATTACTTATTAGAATATTATTTTCAACTTTTAATTGGAGATCTAGGAAGTTTGCTGACTCTATATTGCTATTGGTTTTTAATAATGTCAAGTAGTTTGGATAATAATTAAAAACAGGAGTAAAGTCAACTTTATTACTGAACATAATTAAGTCATCGATGTATCTAAAAAAGTAACAAGAGTGTATTAAATTTTTCATTCTCATAATAGTGTAAATAAATATTAGCCAGACTATTACTTGCTGGGCCACCTTGTGGTAGGCCTTTAATTTGTTGATAATAGTAGTTATTATGAAATATGTAATTTTCTTTCAAAACAAATTGTATAATAGTGTATTATATTTATCATAATTTATCAATTTATTTAATGAATATTTAATATAAACATTTTAAAGCACTTTAATCATATCCTCTATATCAATAGAGTTGAATAAGTCTTCGAAGTCAAAGCTATGCAAGGATTTAATATATATATTGCCAAGAATATATATAATTTTATAATACATACAATCAACATAAGGTAACCAGTGTTAAAGATTACTTTTGTTTGTAGATAATCAGCGTGTTTTTTAGCCTTTTTTAGGCTATATTTAGTTAATCTGCCCATGCCCCTCCATACCATCTCAAACCCTAACTTACTCTGGGTCTTTTACTGATTCCCTGAAAGCCTCAAACGCCCACGTTGAGGGAGTGAGTATTAACGTCACACTAGGGCTTTTGGCCACAGATGTCGTCATTTTGAACCAGTGTCAAGTGACGAGGATGACACCTGAGCTGGCACACACACACCCCTCTCCTAACTACCACATGAACGGGAGGAGGTTTGAGCCTTGACCTATTTAACGTGCATCTTCAGCGATACTAGGCTCGAATTTATGACACGTCAGCACGAGTCCCTTACCTGACCACTGGGCTATTGCGGCCTACAGTGTTTGTAGAGAAATTTCGGTTAAGTTGCGAAAGGTTTTCGAGGAATACTGGTTAAAAATTGCAGCTGAAGAGACATTTTTTCCAGACCCTTGGAATATTTTCCAAAGTTTATTCCACGGACGCCTTTTATCCCAATGATCAATCACGTGATCCAAAAAATCTCCGGTTGAAGGAATATCTCGAGAATATACAAAAATTAATTACACATTAAGTGCGATTTCACATTACAAGTCTTTTTCTCCCACTGAAAAAACCTATTTAGAATCATCACAAAAGATGCCAATTTAAGCGACAAAACTTAACGACAAATGATTATATTATCAGTAAATAAATTAAATAATCAGATATATTAAAATTACATAAATTATTGAGCTAAAGCTAGACGATAATCGTATGAAAGAGAATTTTCCAACTGTATCCATAACAACTCTTATAATATAAAAAGTAGATTTAAATAAATTAGAGTTTTCAAAAAACTAAAAAACACGCTTTTATAGTGAATCGAACAAAAAAGTAAAATAATAATTCTTAAAATAAGAATAAAAGGATTAGCGAGAAAATTAATGTCATTGGCATAAAAGAGTGGGTGCTCTATATTAATTGTTACAATTTCTTACTAGTTCTGTTCCGAAATGCTGAGTGAGTGTAAAAATATAGTACCAAGCACCCCACGCTTTTACCACATGTCATTAATTTTTCGTTAATCATTTTATTCTTACATTAAGAATTATTTTTTTACTTTTGAGTTCGATTCACTATAACGTGTTTTTTAGTTTTTTTTAAACAATAATTTATTTTTCATTTTTTAGTTCAATCAACAATAAAAGTCTGTTTTTTTACTTTTTAAAACTATCATTTATCCTTTGTTGAATTTATCCTTGAATTTGATATTTGGGGCCAAAATTATGTGACTGCTGGAATGAGCCTTGCTCTTTAATGGACAGTATTAATGGATTTGAAGGGTGTTTATCTTTCTCTGTTAACGGTGACTCGGATTGCTATAATGTTAATTCTCGTATCATCACTTCTAAACGTATTGCTTTATAAAAATAAAAAATATTTAGCAGTTAGAACATAAATTATTTTTATTCACATGCACGAGTCTTTTCTTTAATTACATAAAGAACACTTTTTGTTTTATTTTTAATAAACCAGAAGCCTATTTTGCGGTCTTAGGGTTCCACCTTAATCTTTTAGTTGCTAAATCTGGAATTAGTCGCCAAATCTGAAAATGGCATAAGGAATTAGTCGCCAAATCTGAAAATGGTTTATGTAATTAGTCGCCAAATCTAGAAACGATATAATGAATTAGTCGCCAAATCTCGTAAATCCTTAATTATTAAAATCCTGATCAGGACAATGAAACAAAATTATGAAATTATTGTATTGTTATGGGTCCTTGACAAGTGTGCGAAATTTCGAATTAGTCTGACCTTTTAAAGTGGGTGCAAGTGAAACTTATAAAAACATGTTAAAAATTGGTTCGAAGTAAAGAAAAGAAATTTAAACACAGAATTAAATATTTTGCAATACGAAACATAACAAACTCTTCATGAACTCAACTGCGCATGGCAATGGCCGATAGGTCTCTCTCATGCAAAGCGCATATAATTTTCAATTCATTTAAATGCACACAATTCGATATCACAACAAAACAGCGAGAGTCGTTCCACATCGCTTAATGGAGCCCTATCTCCAAAGAGCATCGGGCTTCACCTCATTTAGGGAAAATCATTTTCGTCCATTCATTTCCATTCACCTCAACTCATGTCTACACTCATCATACGGTCTGAAGTCTATTTTTAAGCACTTTCAGACAATTAAACCAATCCACGACATTTTTAATAAGGAAGTTATCATGAAGAAAGTTCGATTAAAAAAAAAAAAGAGTCGCCATCCGTTTGCGGCTGAACACATTTATTTGAATATCTTCTGTTCCTGTTACCATAGCAACAGATGAGAACAAAAACTATTCATGTAATTATATATGGGTGAAGAGAGGAATTCGGCTCATTCTAACCCTAATCAATCTTACAATTGGAGCTCCTCTTAATGGCTTTCTATTGCCAGTTGTTAAATGAAATAGTTAAATAAAATAAATTTAAAAACTGTGGATTTTTAAGGAAATCAAAATTACTATGGAAATAATAAAATTTATTCTGCGTAATAGTTTTTAATTAACGCTCTGTCAAATATGAAGAGTTTTTAACTCCAATGGGGTATTTACCATTGCAGACCTAGTGTTGTGACTCGAGAAACTTTCGTTTTCGATTTCAATATCTTTTATTTTTCTTCGACACGCAGGATAAAATGAGGCTATTTACACTCAAGAATTAATAAAGCTATATACACGAAAGAACGAATTATTTGAGCACACGCTCCGAAGCATAAAATATTATACACAGTTCGTTTCATAGCGTAAAACGTAAACTACTTAGAATATTCCATAAACATACTTAACTAAAATTCTGTTGCCAGATTCAAAGAGAATAAACAAATATTAATTAATACAAAACAGGAAATGTTGAACTTATTAGGAGTGGCAACACCTAGTACATTCCCCGGGAGTATTACTTTTAAGTGCGGCACCATAAAGGTGGAACACCAATCACCGCAATGTAATTTTGACTCCAAATTTTTTCCCCAGAGGAAGGGACCTGAGCTTTGACGATGTGAATTTAATTTTTCCGAGAGCACCCAAGCCAAACAGACTCTCTAGGGATCTTTAACATGCCTCGTAATCATACAGCAGGACACTGTCGATTTTATGCATCATAATAATTCACCAACTTGGGCCAGAGGTCGAGTGAGTGAGTGAATATTATCGTCGCACTGTTCAGCAGCTACTCGAGGGCTTTTGGCGACGGATCACGTCATTTTGAACCATGGTCAAGTGACGTGGATGACACCTGAGCTGGCACCCCCCCCTCCTAACTACCACACCACACCAACGGGAGGACGTTTCAGCTCTCGACAGATTTAGCGTGCATCACTGCCCTACACGGCGGGTCTTTAGTGGTACTGGGCTCGAACTCGTGTCATGCCTGCCATGATCCGATACCTTGACACTGGGCTACCGCAGCCCTGAAAACTTTACAAACATGAAACGAGTCAAACGAGCGGAATACGCTGTATGGCGAATTTTGTAGAAAATAGTTTTTTTGTTTTTAAAATTATATTGAAAATAAACGTCGAACTTCTTTGCTGTCAACTTCATTAGAGCCTCTCACTCAATTAAAGATCATGAATCTAAGAAAACCACATCATCTAAAATATTTTTCAAATAATTGCAGTTTTTCACTTGTTGTTCTAAGTCAGTCAGAGCCTTAAAACATCCAACAGAAGCCTGCCGAAGACATTTATTTGCTTTAAAAAAATGGAAGACTAGCTCTCGTCAGGAACGTGTTAAAACTTCTTGAGACCCTGGGTCTCAATGCAAAAGTAGGCCCCCTGTGACCTTTAAAAGTAGGCAGTTCATAGCATCCGTTGTTGTCAAACATTTGCACAAACGGTAATCTAAAGTAAATACATGTGTATGATTCACAGTCTCACAAACCTAGGAACAATCGACTGCTCCATTTCGACTAAACAATCAACAACGGTATAGGGTGGTAGAACTTGACTTACACATGGACAAAAGTCATCACGTAGAAATCTAGTATTGCCACTGCTTCCAGACCGAAATTACCAGTTTTTCAGAAAATTTGTCTGGGAATAACATTTGGCGATTTAAATGATTCGTATCTTGATTATACTGAAGCCGAGTCGAGAACGAGGCAAGGACCCTACCGCGGCAGAGGCCCTGGGTCCAGTTGGCTCGTGCCCCTGGCTCTCGTCAAAGAAATCTCGGTGGAACCCGTCAGTTTCTTCTTGTTAAGCAGATCAACGTGTCAAAAACAGCAACGTGTCGCATAAAAAATGAAGACTAAACTAAGAGGTTACCGAAGAATAACTGACCTTTTCTTATAAAACAATTAAAGAGCTAGAGATACCTCAAAAACAAAAGCACTCTTGCGTGGCAGCACGATCCTAATAATATAATCACAGACACATTCTCTTTATCGACAAAACATTTTTTGAAGTTTCAGCCAGGGCTCTCTCTGCTCTTCGAAGTGAAACTACAACGAAAACCGTTATTTTAATCAGAACGCGAACACCGGAACTAAACCGAAGTTAAATATCGGTTTATTTCGGTTCGATATATCTTCTCAGTCATTTTTTTTTACTGTAAGTCAGCGGTCGCCAAAGTGGTGACCTCATCGACCTGTCGTCCGACGAAACTCTCCAATTTAAATTTCATTCATCCTTATCCAGATTTTAGTTTTGGCTTTCCGCAAAAAGTGAATACCCTTTTCTTGGTGAACAGGCGATGAAAATTCTGATTCAATTTTCCATGACTTATTTAAGTGAAAAGGCCTTTTCATCTGCCACAGCCATCAAAACACGGTGCCGGTCTCAGCTTGAAATAAATGCAGCTCTCCGTCTTGCAGGAACAACATTGGATCCAAATATCCATAATCTTATTTCAAAGGAACATCCATCATAATAGGAATGTACAATGCTAAAAGTTTGGTATACTTAAACCATTTTTTAATTGTTTTGTTTTTACAGTTTTTGTTTATTTATTTATTTTTTTTTTATATTTTATTATGGTTTATTAATAGAGCTTTCATAATTTGGTTACAATTAATAGTTTCATTTTATTAACAATGTACATTTTTTTATGTGTTCTTAGAACACAATTTTTTTTATAAATATATATAACTCTTAAAAAATCTTATTAGGGGTCGGTGGAATTTAAATTAGGAATTTACTGGTCCGTGAGGTCAAAAAGTTTGGCGACCGCTTCTGCAAGCAACTTATCAATATTTTCTAAATTAACGTCAACCCTATAATTATCCCGGTTCAAGTGTAGTACAGGAGAGCGACTTTGGATTTGGCGATTTTTATCTAAATGTTATGGTGAGATAACGAATTCATTCTAAAATAAATAATAAATAATACCAAATAAAGTATCTTGGCCACCACGTTTAGTCGCCAAAAAAAAAGGACTGCGCCAAGTGGCCCCTGTACTACACTTTAACCAATTATCCCCATTACATGTACACTGTTTTTCGATTTTCTGTTTTGATGTTCACTGGTACTTTTCTGTTTCAGTTTCGCAGTGAACTACTTGTAGGAGGCAGATTTAATTCAGTTGAATGAACTAGATTTCTTAAGAAAAATATCAGCCTGAGTTATATTTTTCGCATCTCGGCATGTTTTGATATACAAACCAGAATTATAAACCTAGTTGTCAAATGCGATTTTGATAACGGATAAGAATGCCAATGCTCCCCGTTCTTTGCTCATCGCTCGTATCGTGAATGCTGGTTAATCGTACACAATTCACCAATTAAAAAAGAAAAAATCTTCTAAATTTTGATAGCAATGCAAGTTTTGTTTATGATAGAGTTATTTTTCAGTACAAATAAGAATATACATAAAATAAAATTATTCATTCGGAGCTGAACCGAAAACGTTATTTTTGGTGGAACGAAAACCGGAATTGAACCGATATATATTTTTTTCCACTTGAACCGGAACGAAAAAATTATGGCAAGCCCTCTTTTCAACCGCCAGAATGACCGTAAGGAATGCTCAAGAAGGTAAAGGGTAGGGAAAATGCTCTCAGATAATTCATCTTCCGGCTACCGTAATGGCTTAGCGGAAGGCGTCTCAAAGATCCATTTTGGCGAGAAAGGTGTGAAAATCACGGCAAAATTTTATCAATCCACTAACATGGATCCAATAATAAGACCCCTTTTCAGTGGAAACGATTGGACTTTTCAACAAGACTGTTTTTAAGGAGGACAAACAGCAGTGTTGGAAACAAACTTCATAGAACACAAAGATTGACCTTCCAGCCTCCACTCGACTACGAATTGTGGTCAGTATTTGAAACAAACTCAAGCTCAGCCCATGAAGGCCAGAGCCTACGGTGCCCATCCCGGTATACGTGACCATTGGGCGCTGAGGAGCATGTCCCGATCAGGTGGTCAGTCTGAAGCGAGATCCCCAGAGTTATATATGTTCCCATGCAAGCTTGGTACTCATTTATCAATCCACTGAAGGGATGTAAGGCTGATTCAGGACCTTGCCTAGCCCGAGTTTTGAACCTCGGACCAGTGGTGTGGAAGTGCGATACGCTACCACTCGACCACTGGGCCTATTTGAGAACAAAGGGTCCCAAACCCGCATCTAATTTCGATTGTTTATAAGCGTTCTTAAAAAAAAAGGCCCAAAGCTGTAAATTCTCATAGAGAGTTAGGGGGCGATAGATGAGCGATCAAAGGAATTTTTATGTCGTGGGAAGTCAAGACATGGTCCATTTGAAAAAAAGGGGTGTGTCCAGTGGTAAATTAATATTTTTAAAAGATTTAGTTTTAAAATCTGTTTTGCAAAGTTTTTATTTTAACTCTTTCATATTTGTATCAGAACTTATGACAGGACTAGGTCTGTCACCCCACTCACAGTCGAGTTTCATTCAAACATAAATTTATAGTATGTTTTACTAAGATTTTGCAAGATTTCATACTAGGTGGCTATTCTAGAGAAACTTTAACAGCTTGGATAGGATGTTGTATTACTCTCATTCATACTATCCTCAGACCCTATCACCTTCAATTTTTTTTTTTTTCCGTCTTCACAACACTATACTTTAAATGAAGACTTGAAACGATTCCCAATCAGTTTTTTCTCCAGCGAAGGTCACAAGTGTTACGAACACGGGAAAGATGGCAAAAAGAAGCGGACCAAAACGAGAATATATCGTATAATTCAATAAAATATTTATAACATTATCAAAAAAATTTTTTTATTTTCGTGAAAAAATAAAAATAAAATGAAAGTACTTTCAGAAGGGCCCAATAGTCGTGTCGAAATGGTTTCATGTAAATTCTGATTCTCGAATATATATTGCATACAAAAAGTCAGTGTCAATGTTAGTATAATTGGAACACAATATCTCCTAGTTACAGCAGGATCTCTAGATTTACTTCCCTTCACTTCAGCTCTAAACATATTTGCATCAATCGATTTCAAAAAATAAATATGTGTTTCATCGGTAGAATCTTACTAAACGATACTATAAGAAAACACATCCATTCGTTTCGGCAGTTCTACAGTGAAGCAATGGAATGAAAATAAACATGAAAGCAACAAAAAAGGTTCATTTGTAGAAACTAAGAAAATCAACCCCCTACTTTTTCCCCTTCTTTTAAAATACCGCATATTTCCGTGTAGATAAGCCAAAATTTTTTAACATTTCAGGTGAAAGTCAAAAAGGTGTCGGATTAATTCAAAGAGAAATAAGTAAAATCAATTCTTTAAAGTCAGAATTCGAGTTTCAGAATAGTTCCCTTGTCAAATTTCTTAAGGGGCCCATAATTTTCAAAAAAAATGATCGATTTTCCCTTTTTTTATATTTTCTAAAGAGTTCAAATATTTCTGTTTAAAATGACACGTGATATGAGGAAAGAGGATAATTAGAAGAATTTTTATTTATTTTTTAAATGAAGTTACTCCTTGAGGGTCATTAAATGAGCTCTGCTAAGAACACGTGTGTTTTCCCTTGCATAAATTTCTGATGAGCGCAAATCCGTATGATGGTTCAAGTGGAAAAAGTAGAGTGTATTAGGAATATACAAAAGTGTATGCGGCAAAAATTTATTTGTCTTTGTTATAAATAATTAATACTATTAATTAATGCTAATTATGTATTCAATAATTTTGTATTGTTTTTGTTTACGAATATCGACAAAATCAAAAGAATATGTAGGGTGGCGTATTGGAGCATGATACCAAAATGGTGAACTTTCTCGACCCTGGACCCCCCATTTGAAAATTTTTTGTGTGTGCTTCTGGTATGCGTCTTTTGTTCAAATGAGTCAGTTAATAACATCATACAGTCAGTGAGTTCAAAATCTACATTTGTGGAACGAAAAACGCTAAAATTGGGGTAAATACATATACGGCTATTGTGCAGTTCAATATGAGTCATGTAGCAAAATGAATGATCTTAAAACATTGTGATTTTGAACCAAGTTATAATTGTGCGCCATGCTTCAAAAAATGAGATGCACGGAGGATTCGTGTAGCCCAGAGGTTCCCAAACTTTTTTTTGTCTCATAGACCCCTTGCCATGTTTTTCGGTTTTGTGCAGACCCCTACATACTTAATATTAATTTTTTAAATTTATCAACTTAAATATTTTTTGACAGCTGGTATAGCATTACTTACTTTAAAAAAGTTTTATGTTTCTAACTGTAGTTAAGTAGTGTTTAAAACTTAAGAAACATATGTGAATTACTTAAATTAAAATTTAATTGATATATGAAATAATTGTTGCATAAAATAACAAATGTTTTTAATGGGTAAGATGAATCTGTTGCTTCAGTAACAAATTTTTCTACATTTTGCTTTAATTTTTTTAGATTTAATCCTAGATTCTCGATTAGTAGTACCCAATCTTTCTTTTTTTTCTTTGTTTTTATTTTGGAGATTGGCTAGTGCGCTGAAACTCCTCCGCTCTGGGAAAAGCAATTAAAACTTTCTTGAGATGTTCCATAATTCGGATAAATAACAGGTATATCTTTTTAAAGCCAAAATTGTTGAAGACATCCGTTTCTAAACTTTTACTGTAAGATCTTCGTTAGGTCTATTAAAATCAGATCCTTTTGTAATCAGACATTTTTTTTTTAATGTGATAACATGAATTCATTACCTACTGTGATATTACCATAGTCGAAACATTCTCAAACCTAGTTTCAAAATCTGAATAAAGGGCATTTTAAATGTTGAACATAGGTTAAAACGTCATTTTCTGTGACAAATTGAAAACTGTTAAAATTCACGATGTCCAGTTATATATTTTTTTGCTTGATTTTGGCAAGGAACACTGAAATGATGGTCCTTTTTTAAATTTTTTGCCTTGTAACTGCAAATTAATACCAGTAAATTTGTAAATAAAAAACTGTTAAATAGGTATATCTGTGTGGTTTACACTTCATTAAATTTTCTTTTAAAAAATTTGTCACGATCTGGTTTAGGCTATCGTAGACCTCCATTTACATTTCATGCACCCTTTTAGGTCGTCATGACCCTTGGGGTCCATATAGAACCACTTTGGAATCCCCTGGTGTAGCCGAACGAAAGCATCTTGAGATCCCCAAAAGGCAAAATTGTTAAAAATAATGAAAAATTTAGAAGAGTCTTTCGTGGCGTTGCTTCATTTTGCTTCTGGAAAGTACAAAAAAAAGTAAATGCTAAAAATTAAAAATTTTTTACTTTAAAGTTTTTTCTCAAAATTAATATTTTTCACTTTATGTCCCTTTTTTCTCAAAAGCTACTTTTATATAATCCCTTTTTAATTTTTCAAGAGCATACTTTTCACATGTTTACACATTTTAAGGGGGAAATTAGATTTTCTGGTAAACTTTTTATGATGTTTTTTTAAACTTTTTTGGGAAAAAAAAAATTGGGAATTTATTGAAAATTCAAAATTATTTTAAATTTAAACAAAAGAAAAACTAGTTAAGTTTCATTGATGGGACACATAACTTGCTGAAAAAATTTTACCCATGAGAAGAAAGAGTTTCGAGAAAAAGATATGTAATTTTAACATGGGTCCGGACACCCAAGTCTAACTGAATGTTTATCAAATGAATGTTTCCCCCAAAAGGCATGAAACAAAAAAAAAGTACTACCCATGTCCTATACAAATTTATCTTCTTGCTCATTTAACAAAAGGAAACATTAAGTATGTTTACTTCAGGTAGTGTACGTATAATCAATGAATTAAAAATACCCTATAGCATCCTGATAGGGTTATCACTATACAAATAAAATCAATTGGCTTTTTTATTAGAAATTCAAAAAAATTTTGTTTCCCGAAATACCCAAAAAAATTTGGGATATTGGTTTGGGAAAAATTCACCCGTTTTACCGCTTTTGGGAACATTTTCATTTTCTGGCGAATATTTGGCGAGTGGAGTTACATTAATGTCGCACTCTAAAACAGCATTGATTTTGGGTGACCTTAAAAGGGGCCATAGTGTGACGAGGACGACTGGGTGGGCACCTCCCCTCTTCCCTACTAATGGAGGATGTTTTACCTCGACAGTTTCGTGCATCGACCCTCCCCCACGGGGGACCTTAAGTGGTACCAGGCTCAACTCTTGACGCCAGCCACGAGTCCGTGATCTTGACCACTAAAAACCGCGGCCGCGACATGTTTGAATACTACAGGAACATTTTTTTTTTTTAATTCAGCTTCTATACAGGTTTCGAATGTTGATTTATTTTTTAAAGGAAAAAAACTCTCTTCCCTTTTAAACGCGGAGCTTACGCTTCAAAATATTCAAATGAGATGTTCCTTTTTTCGTGATTATTCATTAATTATTCAGCATCTTCGTAAAAAGTAAAACATTCGCAAATGATTGACTTCAAAACAAAAAAAAAAAATTAATAAAACGCAACAAAGCGATTGTTTCGAACTTACGTTGCCACAAAGAGAAAACAGTTTTTTCGAAGAATTCCAGACACGATTTTCGTCCCGGGTTCAGCAACGGTTGGGGAATTAAAACGCGCGACGCCCCAGATTTCCGGGGGGGAGGAAAAGGAAAATTCTTGAATTCCCAGTGAAGAAGGGTTCAGAGCGGAGTTCTTCCTTTCCCTTCAGCACCCTTTTGCGTGAAAAAAGAACCTTTTCAACTGAAATTTCACAGAACGTCTTTTATTTTTAAGATCAGTTCCATTCTGTACCGAAT
>BMAV01028191.1:40901-67272 GCA_019973955.1 Trichonephila inaurata madagascariensis
CAAACACTAGATCTCTCCCCAATAAAGCATTTTTAAGTTCTGCTAAGCTAATTGGAACGCGTATAACAAGCAATCCCTCAGAACATCTACCAATTTTACAAATCAATGGGCAGACGGATAACAGGGTAAACTGTTAACCGGTCAAAACATTTTTTTTTTTTGCAGCCAGGTTTTTCATATCCTCGAAAGGAAGCAATATTTCCACGATTGAATTCAAAAGCGTGCTGGAATAAAACGCTCGTATTCTTCGAAAATACTGAACTAAACAGCAACACGTAAAAGCAATTATTATACTTCAAAACGGCGTTATGTTCTCCATTTATATCCGCATATTATGAGAGCCTGTAGCGCTAGCGATGAAATACTATTCTTTGTTATATCCAATAACGATACACACAAGGTGAAAGTTTCACGCGGTATAAGTGCTACCTTCATGGGGTATTGCTCTATTAAACAAGAGTGCTTAATCTCGCCCAGTCCAGGGTTAAGATTTTTGCATTTGTGCGTCAATCGACACTGGAGACTTATATGTAAAAAGAAAGGCCTATCAACCTTCCATCTGGATAGCAACTCCAGTTGTATGCATCCTTTACAGTTAATGTATAACCTGTTGCTACTTTGAGATCGATAAGCTTTTCTGTCCTCGTTTCCGATGCAGTAAGTCAGTAATTAACTTCTAGTATTTTCTTTCCAAGGAGTAATGTTAATGATGCAGATAAAGATGTCTTGTCTGTTCATCAACTGGAGGTTCGAGCCCAAGTTTATTATCTCCTTGTCATGTACCGTTCTCCATTTTCTAATCTTTCACATAATTTGTTTTGTCTGATATCGTAAAGCAGATAAAATGCAATTATTTTAACCCCTTCTTTCTCGCTCCCTTCAAAATCACGGGTTGAAATTTCCCCCTCTATTTCTCGCGCCCTTGATATTTCGGGCTGGAGTATTCAAAAATAGCACGTTAAAAGGATTAAAACTGTTTATTTCTTATGCCCAGAATCATGTATAGTATTTCTTTATCTATACACCCAATGACAGTGCCATATCATTAGTTGTGTTTAGAGATGGCTATTTTATTTTAAACTAGATGTGTCAGCACAATCAAATATACATATTAGCAATATGTTTTTGTTACCTTAGCTCAGTTACTTAGTTCTGATCTTTGTGAGTATAAGTGGGTTGCATTCTATAAAAAAAAAAAAAAAAATTTCAACTTTTAGTATAAATGTATTCGAGAGTGATTCTGAAAGTTCGGTTAGTGAATCTGAGAGCAGTGATGATAGATCTGTACTGTTGTCTATGATGTCTGCCTTTGCATTTCATGCTTTGAAGTTTATCTCACAAAAAAAAAATTACTGTATATTTATATTATGCATAAGTGTAATAAAATTATCCTTTAATGTTTCAAAAACACATGTTTTTTTTAAACTTTTTTCCTTTGCCAAAAAACCAACATTCATTTATAACCCTAAATGTTGGCTTTTCCTAAATTTTTTTTTTTTGTATTTCAAACTATAAATTACCCCAGATTTTAAAAAGAAATACATATATTGCACATATACTTAGTTTTATGTAATTTTTGTGAATAAAAAAGGCACTTTTATGACCGTTTTCTTCAAAATTATGCGATCGTTAAGGATTTAAGGTAATAAAATTCGGGAAATTTTCACTAATGGAAATCACGTTTCATTCCTTATCTCCATTGTCGCAGTTAAAAAAATAAAATTTGGATTAATTGTGCAAAAAAAGAAATTTTCTTTCTAATTTGTATTTAAATCAAAAGCATGTAAAAACAGAATTAGGTGTACATCAAAAATTTAACACTTCTGTTTTTTCTGATGTGTTCTTGTGTCATTTCCACAAGAAATGAGAGGAATACAGTTAATTATTCAGTTTGATTCATCTTTAAACTGTCAGTATTGCTATTTCTCAAGTGAAAATATTCACAAATGTCTTTCATCTGAATAGCTGACCATTCAAGGATATATTCTCTTTCTTAACCCTCCAAGCGGTCTGCACGTAAAATTCCGCCATTCCAGAGATGCTTTTTCTGCCTTCAAGCAAGATTCCCAAAAGCGGCCGAGCCGCATTCTTAAAAACACGGCTCAACCGCTTTTGAGAACCCCATCTGAAACCAAAAAAATATGTGCGGTGCATTTTTGAAGCATCTCCAGAATGGCAAGACTTTAAGTGCAGACCGCTAAGAGGGTTAATGCTTATAAACATCTCATACAGCCAAATTTCATTTGTTACTTTTTCATTACAATCTTTCAACTCCCCTTTTTCATACCATATCATTTGTGCATGATCCCTTATAAATCATACAGATTTTTTAAAGACAAAGAGGGTTGAGTGGAAAAAAAAGAAAAAGTACTGTAAAATCCAGCATATAACGTGCACCTATACTTTCAAGCTGCATTTTTTTATTTCAAGGTATGTTCACCGTATAACCTGTGTATTCCCCCTTTTTTACGAAGATACCTGTATGTAACTGTGCTATGATTTTATGTTTTGAAGTCATTTATTTGAAGTATTATTTCAGCCTTTTGAAGAAATAGAATATTTCTGGAATTACAATCCTTAAAGTTCACATTTCTTTTCATTTCGATATATGTAGAAGCCTTGGTTTTTTTTATGCTCACCCTTTTTTATTTTTAAAGCTATTTTCAAACCCAGCATATAACGCGCACCAGTAAATTTTGATCTTATTTTTTTGTGTTCAAAATGCGTGTTATACACTGGATTTTACGGTACATATTGCACAATAACAGATGAAATTTTATCTTTAACAATCATTCAGAAATCTTTCAACTGTGATTTAGAAACCTCACAAACTAAAATAAAGAAATGTATATGCCTAGGAATAATTTTTAAAATTGTTAATGATAAATAACAAAATGGACCTAATTTAAAACTTGAAAAAAAGAATTTTAAGCATTAAAAATTAATCAGATTCATCCAGCCCCCTCTTTTCCTAAACAAATTCTGAATAAACTGATTTTTAAGCAACGAGTCGTTGATATTTAAATGATGAAAATATAAATAATTTTGAGAGTAAGTAACTGTGTAATCTTCATATATATCATAAATCATACTAAGAAATATTTTTATAAAGGATTATACAGATCACTTTTCAATTCCATTAATGTAATGACTGCATTTAAAAATAGTTTATGTATTAATTTTTTTATATATTTAAGGAAGAGATAATTAGATTTTATAAGTAATAATCTTTTTAAAAAAAATCAAACAGAATTAAAATAATACAATTCTGATATGTCATAAAAAACACATCAATAATTTTAAAATATATAATTTTGGTAAAAAGATTTTTTACATTAATAGTGCAAATACAATGCTCGTAAATCTTTTTATTGAAAAATAAAAATCACTTTAAGGAACTAGACATTTTAGAACATTTATTTCTATTTTAAAATGTCATGAAATAAGTTCTTTTAATTTTCTTGCCTATGACAGCAGTGAGAAACGCTCTTTCAAATTTCCATACATTTCTAAACAATATCAGACATTACTTTTATTTCAAAATTCTTAATTCCTGTGATTGTAAAAAACAATTCCTTTTAGAATATGTAATAGTTAGGATAAAGCAAATTTGAACAATTTCAAACTTATGCTTAAAAAAGATTAAAATTTGAAAAAATCTTGCACAAGTTTGAAAACAATTTGTACAACTATTTCATGTTGAATCAGAAAAGATATTAGAAACCAAACATATCACACAAATTATCTAAAATACGAAAAAATTATAACACTTTATTAACTAAAAAATATCTTAATCAACATTTGATTAAACAAGTTAAATTTTACTGAAATGTATCTAAAGCAACAATGAATTAGCTCACATATATTTGGAACAAAAAATTTCTCACATCACACAGATAAGCAAACACAAAAATCCTCTTTCACTCCCCTCCCCCCCCCCAAAAAAGAAACAAAAAACAAATGCAAAATATGGAAGATAAAATGACAAATTTCCTAATTTAGTCATTTTCTTAAAAAAAAATGTAAGTCTGTCAATAAAGAAAGTTAAAAATTTTCTATATTTGAGAAAATTTATTTGTAATATAAATACAAAACATTTATCTTAAACAATAAGAAAAATCCTCTGATGAACAAATTCTTTATAAAAATTTGGATTTATATACTAATAAAATTTAGATCAGGTACAATTATTACATAGAAAATTTGTGATAGATAATTCTGTATCTACATAAAAAAGTCCTATTAATGAATAATTTCATCGATATATTTTGCAATTAATATTAAAGTACATATTACATTTCCAAAGACAAGTATTAGAAAAATTCTAGTTGTATGCTGACATATCACTGCAAGAAAATAATTTTCCTTTAAGCACATTGCTTTGACATAAAATATATTCAAAATATTTCATAAAAACATTTACTTTAAATGTTCAAAAAACAAAACAAAAAAGGCAAACATTAAACCAGAAAATAATGGCTTTTTATTAAAAAGCATTCTGTTTTGCTAACCTTGGCCATGCAACAAAAATAAATCATAAAGAAGTAAGTATATATTGATATCAGTAATACAAACTCAATATTGGCCTCTTTTCTTTTAACAGTACATTTAAGAGTCAAAACTGACTCAACATAAAAATATGTAAGTAACAAAAATTAATCAAATTTATAATTGGGCCAAAACACAATAAGAACAGGATTAACATGTGTTTTTATAACTAAAAAATCAAATTATAACAAATTTGGCAGTACACAGATCTGCGACTTCCAACACAAGATTTTGACATACAGAAAAATGGCTCAAAATCAAAGAAAGAAGTTAAAATGGCACGGAAAAACCAAGGATTTAGCTTTCACATTTCAGAATCTAGTTTAACTTCACACATCCATGGAGAACAATGCATCATCATGGGGTTCTGGAAATAATTAACATAAATTAATATTGTATGTTAATATAAAGCATCCATAAATGTGTTGCATACAAGACTCTTAAATAAAATACTAAGATATGGAGTGATTAATTAGCTCTTCTTTGGGATCAAATCAAATATAAAACACACTACTTCAAATCTAACAAATTAAATTACACTAAAAATTTTTTGAAAAACTATATTTTGAAAAGAATATTATCACAGAATTACTCATATACTAATATAACCAATAATTTATTATATTGTTATGAATTTTGCATAAATAATTTGTACTTGAGTGTTTAATGCATTTATATTACTCTATGTTATATTTATTTCATATTAAAATTGTGCTACTCACAAGCAATGCCGCCCCTTACATTATAATGGCGATTCAATGAGAACTTGGTGAAATCTTGGCGGTAGAGCCACGTTGGCATCATTTTTGGTGAGTTTGGAACCCTCTGGAATCTTCTAGAAAGTAGTGAATCTCTCCACTAGTGTAACGTTCAATGACACGAGCGGTTATATTTCTAGAAGTTTCTGTCGCGCTTATAAATAAAGATGCTCACTGGTACGGCGATCAGTCTTGATTAAACCAGCAAGTAGTGAGGATTGTTTTGACTGGCAATTAGCACGGCTGTGCTAGTGAAAAATCTTTACTTACGTGTATTTTTAAACACTGATTATTGTGTTTGATTGCTGTTGAAGGTGTGAAGACCTTCGGATATTTACTCTGTGAATATTGCTGCTGAATCCTGTATTTAAAGGATTGGATTTTTGATAATAAATTTGCATTGCTCTTAAAGAACTATTTATTTTCTTTGTGATTGTTATGCACAAAATCCTCGAACCCTTGGATCTACGTAACAATATATAAGCAAATAAGCATAAAATGTGGTTTTTCAGTAATTTAAACTACAAATGTGTCATCATTTGATATTAAAATTTTTTAATTATAACTATCAATTAACGTGAATAAAATACTATTGAATAATTACCTTGCTTTTCTTCTGAACGTTGCTGAACAGTGCCATTTTCCTTTGGTTTTACATGATTTGGACTAGTAATCCCAGGTATGTTGGGCAAGTTCTTTGGTGGAGTTCTTGCTATAGGCGAATTACGCATCTGCATTAAAAAGGCTCGCTCATATATAATTCTAGTACCTAACAGAAAAAAAATTCATAATTTTTAATGACATAACTCAGAAATGATAAAAATAGAAATAAATGCATTATTTTACAACTTCAATATTTTGTATAAACATTCATTAAAAGGTAAAAAATTATTTGAGATTATCAGTGCAATACATTTAAAGAAATTACTAATTCATGCATATGTAAACAGCTGCACCAAACCTTTTTTTAATCACAGCCTATCCAAAAAGAACCATATTCGAAAACATACATAAGATTAAAAATTTTATGGATATAAACATCTTAATATTATTCTTATTACTCTTTAAACCTGCATATCATATTTTAAGGAATGACTATCTATAGACTTCTCCTTTATTATATAAATAAATAACATATTCAGCACACATGTGAGCCCAACACATCCAAAACTAAACGGAAACTTTGAAAGTTTAATCTTTATTGCTTGGTAGGTAATTTTTATAAATTCTACATTCTTCCTCTCATTAATATTCCATACACTAAATATATATTTCAATCAGACAGAGATAAGAGATGCAAGAGCACTATATATTTTTGATACTTTTTGTTAATTTATACATAATTAGGATATGAATTTTAATTAAAGAATTTAGAAAAGCATGACAAATTCCTCTCTAATAAGTTAATTCAAAATACTAATACAGGTAAATCTTTCCATGAAATTTTGCAAATACATGTATGACTTATGACACAGGAAATCCTAAATTCTCAAATAAAGCTTATTATTAGATATTTAAGGTAAGGTACATCTTTTGGGAATCATTTTCCAGCATGATTAAGCTTCTTTCCATTCAGATATAGATCAAAAGAACAGATTACAAATGTCATCTTTCCTCAGTTAGCTAATTACAACAGCTATATTTTTAAGAAGTAACTTATGAAATCCATATTTTATCACTTTACTTATTTTCCTGTAAAGCTACATGATAAATAACTAAACTGTTCATAATTTCCCAGCAACAAAATACAATTTTATATAAAGTTATTTCACTTCAAAGTTCTATCCAATCTAACCAATTAAGCACTCAACCAATAAAGCTTTTTATTCATTTATTTTAAAATTAAACATTTTAATTTCTTGAAAGTATATTCAAAAGTAAAATTATTTCAAAACACAAATGTGTAAGACCGGTTTTATTTTTATCAAAATAAAACAAAACTATCTGAAAATCAAATTTCTGACACGAGATAATCTTTAAATACTTCTAAAATAATTATTTTAATGGAAAGCATTCCAAAGATTGTTTTTATTGGAACATTAAGTATACACTCAACATGTTACAGTTAAATAACAAATTAGAAAGTCTATAAAAAAATTCTAGGGAAGAAGGTTTGAAGAGATGACCAATCCTTTTATATACTGTTTGTAAAACTTTTTGCATTTGAAATATAAAACATGGCATTTTTTATGCAAAATAAAAATATGAGGTAGTACTTACTTTTTTTAGCAAATAAGAGAAACCAAGAAAAAAAGTAACAAAAAGAAGTAACTAAAGAAAACCCAAGATTGCAGTTAAAATAAAAATTTTCTGATACTCAGACAAATTGCTAATCAATCTGTTAATACTTATTGTTTTAAAAATAAACATGTAGATTGAACCCATAAAAAGTACATTATTCAAGAAAAAAAATTACACCAATTAATTCAGAATTAAAAATCTAAGAAATTTCAAAAATAAAAAGGAAGTATACCCTTTTATTGGGTACAGTAATGAACTGATAATGGTATACTTTAAAATGAATAACACATACATAGCATGCAAATTTTAATGATTTTTAATTCTGAGGGATCAATTTAAATTTGCAAATATTATACAAGCAAAATAAATAATTTTAAAAAAAGATAATTTTTCTTAACTACAAATCAAACAATTTTTAATCAAGTTTCAATTTTAAAATTAATTACTGTAAAATTTTGCATATAACACACACTTTTAACACAAAAAATAAAGTTGAAATATTTATGGGTGTGCGCTACATGCCAGGTGTATACATGTATATATATATAAATAATAGCTTCAAAAATAAAACAAAATATGAGCATAAAAAAATTAGATTTCTACATAGATTGGAATAATATTTATTTAAAAGAAAAGACTAAGCTGGTGGTCTTAAAAGGTTGTAGTTCTAGAAGTGTACTATTTTTCAAAAGCTTGGGACATTAACTCTCAATAAGTGACTTCAAAACATAACATTTACAACTCAGGTTTTTCCTTCATAAAAAAAAAAGAAAAAAAAAAACAGGGTGTACAGTGAATACACCTAAAAATTAAAAAATGCAGCTTGAAAGTATAGGGGAGTTATATGCCAGATTTTACGGTAACACTTTTTTATTAATTAATACTTAATATTTTTATTAAATACACATAGCTCATATTACTTTTTCATTATACTAAATTACATTTAAAAACAATAACCTCTAATATAAAAAAATATTATTCAATACTTATATAATAAGCTTCAAATAAACTATTTTCTGAGTCAAATGCTTATGATATCAAGAACTTTGATAAAAAAAAAAATCTTCATCAACAGATGGCAAAAAGAAAAAGTATTGAATTGAATATTACTTCCCAAAAATTTGAGAAATAAAACTCACTTAGTAATCCTATACTCTATAATACATTGAAAGAGAGACAGAAAAAGTAACAAACAGAATACATACAATCTTGACAAAAAAAACCCGATGAATTATTTCTCAATTATTTCAATTTTGAGAAACTTTTGATAATATCTTTCTTATTTTTGAATATTTCTTCACTTCAACACATGATATTCTATATAGATCAAATTAAGTATCTTGAAGTGACTGTGTTTATAATTATTACACAGTTTCTGTCTCTCATAACAAAACTTGAGCAGATTCTATAAAAAAAGCAGATATTCAATTAGATTAAATTAAAATATACATCAATTATTATCATGAAAAGTGACTTTAATACTAATAAGAAATGTTTCAACTATTCAAAATTTAATTATAACAGCTTAAACAGTCTAATTAAGGGAATAAATACATGAATTTGATATTTAGAATATTGAATATATTTAAAATAAATATAAATTAAAATTTAAATCTCATTAATAGACTAGTTACAATAACATAAGTAAAATTTAATTACATTTTGTGACAAATAATTAATTTGATGATGCTTTTTAAAACATGATATATCAAGTCATTATAAAATAAAACTTAAATAAAGTAATTGCTAGTTTTGTATTTTAAGTGATATAAAATATTTACTCACAATCAGAAAATTTTAACCTATTAATTCTTTTAGAAGAAATTTGAAACTAAAGGAGTATCATAACTCAATGTAAAGACTCATTATTTATCAAATACTTGAGTATCAAGTGTCAGCACATTTCCACGAAAAATTTAATTTTTAACACTTTCAATGAATCAATACATTACACACACATTGATGAATTTGTATGAAAATTTTATTTTTGAAAATCTATCTTCTAAAGAATTTTGGATTAACACACAAAGAACTTTTTTATAAAATAATCATCTCTTAAAATCACTTTTCTCTCTCCTCATCCAATCACAACAGAATGCAATGTGACATAAAAGACGATACTTATGTACTATCATAACAATATGCTAAAACTCAAAATAACTTGCCAAGTTGGCAATTCTGATTTCTCAAGTGACGTACATGCTGAATTGGCAACCATGTGCTTCATTTCATATGTCACTAATACAGTTGTGATAACACATAAGTACCTAAAAATCTTACTTTTATCAAAAATTTATGTATCTCATTAGGCATTTAAAAAGAAACCCAATTGCATAAAATAACAATAATGCTTTCCCCCGACATTTAACTTTTACACATATCATCTTTTATAATCCCTTTTTCACACACACACAAATGTACATGCGATTTTAAAAAAACTTGGCTACTTTTATAACCAGGACTTTGAACCGTAATTTTTTTCATTCTAGTTCAACTAAAAAAAATACATCAGTTCAGTTCCGGTTTTCGTTCCGACAAAAATAACAGTTTTTGATTCAGTTCCGAATGAATAATTTTATTTTACACACATTCTCATCTAAAATAATTAAAACTTGTAGTTCATTCAGCTGAATTAAATCTGTTTTCTACAAGAAGTTTAGAGTGAAACTAAAACAGAAAAGTAGTAGTGAACATCAAAACAGGTAGTGGAGAAGAAACGTACATGTAATGATGATAATTATATGGTTGAAATTAAATTAGAAAATATCGATAAGTTGGTTACAGTAACAAACTGACCAAAGAGAGATATATTGACCCGAAATTTTACAGAAATTTTTTTTCGGTCCAGTTCTGGTTTTTTCCAGTCTTCAGTTCAGTTCCAGTCAAAGCCCTGCCTATAACCCACCCCCAGTATGACATATTAATAAAAGACTAAAGATTTTTTGATTAAATAATATGAAAAATATAATCTAGAAAGAGCTCAAGCTAAATAATAAATCAATACCATATTAGTTTGAAAAATAGGACGTATCGAATCATTTCACAAGTCCATGTTTCAACTGTTTTGGCATGTCCATGTTTCGCCACAAACTGCTCATTTTAGCAACACTGATAAATTAAATAGTAAAATACTTAGGAATGAGTAAGATATTCTTGATTAATATTTGTTATTCTAAAGCAGCACAGATGGTTTTTTTTTAAAAAACAAGCCTTCTTTAAAAGGGGAGGGAGGAAAAGGTTGCATTGTTTATTGTGAACAGTCAGAATAAATCTAAAAAGTTGGGCAATAAATTCTTCCATCAAACAGAATAGTTTAAACTTTGTAGGAGTGCTCCTTCTTTTATGGTTCTGAAAAAATATCCAAGAAATACAATTTAATTTTTAATGATCTCAAGAGAAAGGGAAAAATGCATGGTTAAAGGCATTGTTTTCAGCCTTCTTCTAAGTTTATAAAAAGGTTGATGTTCCTTTGAAGGAATGGGAATTCTAAATAATGTCTATTTTTTAGGTGCAGTATAATTATTACTTCAATATGTTGCCAATTTTGATAGTCAAAAATTTCATAAATGGGCCCCTGTACTTCACTGTAACAAAAAAGAAAGGGAAATACAAGTGATCAGAATATAGGAGAGAGGATTCTCAAATAAAAATAAACCTCAAAAACATAGTTTATGAGGAAAATATTTCCAAGACAAAAATTGATTATTTCTTTTAATAGAACAAACAAGACCAATAATATAAATACTTATGGTTATTTTCTCTTTTTAAGTTAAAACACGATATTTTAATGTGGAATATATTCATACACAAACATGTACTATAAATTATTGTGCTTAAAACTAAGAACCTATTTATCATATTATACTTTCCAAATTTAGAAATATCCCCAAAACCTATTCAATCTTTTAATTTTTCAGTATCTTGATGAAATATAAAACATTCAGTGCAGGAAATCATGTGATTTTTATTTAAACAAAAATAAATATTAGAATAAAATTACTAATATTCTCTATATGCTAGTTAAGTTAAAAAGTTATATGAACAATGAAAGCTTTTTTCTGTTTAATTTGAGATATTCTTAGTTATTAGAAGACAGCCCTATATCATACATCACCATCCCAGTTCCAGAATAACAAAAGTTTCATGAATCGTTACCTTTTTAGAAAAAATAAAAAGTAAGAAGTATTAAAAGTTAAACAATTTATACATTTGCTTTCTGAGAGTAACCTAACATTTTAAAAACACTGTCAGAATTTAAAATTCATTTTTAACTTGTTTTTAAAAACTTGAAAATATTAAGAAATATATATACAAGATAAAATTTTAATTATTTCATTTAGACAAAATTTTGACATCAGCTTAATAAATAACTAAAAATGATAAATCTATCAAAATTATACTTGCTGAAGTTCGACATAATTAATATGAAATAAAAAAATTTTCATATTTATCACATTTTATTTCTATCCTCAACATAATTCAATTTAATAGTACCAGTTAAGATGCCCACAATACTGAAAAAAATCTTTTAACCTTCTTTCTTTGAATAAACTAAAATATATTCATCCAATAATATACAATTTAAATATAACTCCTAATTTAATTTTTATGTTTAGAAACACTTTTGTGAAAAAATGACCAAGCTGAAATTTACAATCAATTTATGGGGGGGGGGGGACCCCATTTAAATCATTTTAATGGAAGAAAAATTAATGTTAAAAAATGTTTCTAATTTTAAATTTTATTAATGCTTCACTTTCTCCAATTTAAAAACAAATTACTCAAAATGAAAATTAATGACTACACATTTAAGTGATCCTCAATTTCCAGAAAACTATAATATTTATTGAAGAAAAAATATAGCTACTTATAATAATATCTAAATAAAATTTTATACATATATAATAAAAACATTTTCACTAATATAAAAGTGCATAGCTAAATTTATAATATGCTTTAAAATTTTTATCCTAAAATCATTTTCATGTAAAAATTTATAGGATTGTATAAAATAATCCATTATAGTTCTTTTAAATCCAATCAATAACAATACAAAAATATTAAAATTCTAATATTACAATGAAATTTCATGCATTTTTAATAAAGAATTTTTTTAAGAAATTAAGCTTACAACTTATGAGTTAATTGTTCTAAAATGTGATATTTTTATTGATAGTATTAATTAATTCACATGCATACTGAAATTCATTCATATGCAACTTTCTTCCAAAAATTCGAAAATGAAATTAAGAAGTGAAATGGTTTTCTAGAACAGAATCTAATTATTTTTTCCAAATTGGAAAACAAAACAAAGGCAATTAAGACACTTTTTTTTTTTTTATAAAATATAGAACTAAATTTTTTTAAATGTGATTGCATACCAGAAATTTATATAAATTTAATGAAACCGAAAGTTTTAATAAAAATTTCCTGAAACTTAATTTTAACACGCTTTTATGATGCTTCATGCCAAATATTGCTTTTCATTTTGAAGATATTGTTCAACGAATTTGAAGAGAAAATAATTACCAACAAAATTTTATTCCAAGGTTTAAAATGAATTCAAGGAAGATAGAGAAATATATCGTATGAATATACTCAAAACGGAAACGAAAGTACATAGAATTTCCTCTAACAAGCTTGTGAAACAAAACTTTGAAGGAAAAAAAAAACCGCAACAATTATTTAAATTTCATCAACAAATCCCAGACAAGTACAATCACACATTCTTATCACGTATTAGTTATCGGCACTGTAACCCTTTTCCGTAAACAACTGACGCATACCAAAACAAAGTCACATGCTTCTACAAAACATATGTCGAAGAAGTAATATACTTCAAAGCAACCAGAAAATCACTGAAATACGAAACAAAAAGATTAGCAAATGTAATCAAATAATGAAATATAAACACAACAATATACATACCGCCAGGAGTTGTAGAAAAAATGGTTCCACCAGGTGTAGAAGAGTAGTCTATAGGTAATTGAGAAGCATCATTAATAACAACTCTACTCCCTGGAATATCTCTGGTATTGCTAGCTTTCCTTTGTGGAGAATTATTATTCATCATTATAAAAATTATTTACAAAACTATACAAATATTTCAACAAAAAAGAAAACTTTAAATCATCAACAATTGTATAAATCTAACAACGACGCTTACAAGTCTAAATACCACGCAGCGTAGATTACAAAAAAACAAAATACAGATGCATTTCGCTTTTCAACCTGTTGCCACATGAAAAAAAAACATGCATGTGATATGTTTTTTTCGTTTTAGAAATCAAAATTACTTGCGTGAAGCATTTATTGAGCTTTAATATTTTACAATTATTTGTTTAAATGATCATTTTTAAGATATTATCTCTCGTATATAAATATATTCAATACTGCGAAAACAGGTATTTCATCTCCCTCAAAATAGTCAAATATACGCCGTAACCTTAACTGAAAAATGCTGTCTGCTTAAAATAAAATCTGTCTGTATTTATGTTTGAACAAATATTGATACATGGTTGTTTTGTGACTCACACACATATCTTATTCGTAATTGTATTTTCTCGTGTTTGTGATTTATGATCGTAAGAATATTCAACATGACACCGTTGCAGATATTTTTTTTAACTTTATTTGCGCTGTGTCATTGTAATAAATATTCCGAAATGATGAATTCTCCTGATTATCAAAAATTAATTAACATGGACAAACCTTTTAGAATGCAAAAATTGAATTTGGTATGGGGAAAAGCAGTAAAAGTAAGCTTTTTACGTGACAATTCTGTGACAGTTGATTTTAATACTAATGCTGTTTTTCCATTATGTTAAGCATTTTTTTAAAAACTTTATTGCATTTACTTTAGTTTAAAACGATGCATTAAAAAGTTACATGTTCATAAAGAGAGAGTGGGTAATTTAATTAATGTTACTGTTGAAATTTTTTTATGTTTTTTCGAATTATATACATTAATATACTGCACATTAAATGTGATTCTATTGAAGACTGAATTTAATACTGAGCAATATACTTAATCTAAAAATAATTATTTATATAGATTATATTGTGAATTACTAAATGTTGCAATCTTCATGATCGGCTTGGTATTTAATTTTTGAGGTTTTCAAGAAATGCTTAAAAGCTTTAACACAAAAAATTTAAACATCTTGCTTACCTCAGGTTTACAAATTTTATGTACGAACCCTGTCTTTATAATAAATCTCTTTTTAAGCATTAGATTTAAAATATGATTAATTAAAAAATATTTAACATCTAAATGTAATTAAGGATATTTAAATAAAATTATCATTGAGAATGAAGGCACATCAGTTGATTTCTTGAATTTAAAAAAATTAGATCTTGTATGAAATATTTTTTTATTTGACATGCTTTTTATTTAGAAAACTGTTACTTCTATAAATGGCTATGAATTATAATTTAGTCATCATGTAAGGCATAAATGATAACATGTTCATTTTATATTGTTAATAATTTTTCAACAATATAAATGGAAATAATAAAGAATGAATAAACATAGATTTTACTATTAGTTCGAATATTTTTATTTAAAACCCCAAATGACATCTCAAGAGGGAAAATTTTTCTTTAATATTATGTATACTCATTTAATTTTTAGTCTATTGCATGATTAATTTTTCCGTAGTTAAATGGGGATTTTTGCAATTTTAATTGGGTATAAAATTTAATTATTGTTACACAGAAAATCCTTTCAAGACGATAGATACAATTTATTGATTAAATAAAAACACATTATTTAAATGAAAACTTAATTTTAGATTTTTTCATTGTTTTGTAAAGTTAGTTACTGAGATTTGTGGTTGTCATTTTTATTGTTTTAATAAACAAATCTGTTTTCAGCAGTCTATGGATAAACTTAGAGTAATATTTGCTCTATATCAAACTGTATGAAAAAATGTATTGTAATATTTGTACTTTACAATTGTTATAATTTTTAGAAACTTCCTGTAGAAAAGCTAAAGCTTATATATACTGACCTAAAGTTTCAAGATAAAGAAGAGTTGTCTTTAAAGAAAAAAAAGGCTGAAGGATTTGATAAAGATGGATTAAAGGAAAGCTTAATATTGTCAAGTTTTAAAGGTAAAAATATTACATTACTTGTGTATATAATTTTAAATTACTAACTTTTTGTTTTTGTGACAAAAATCCATTGACAGCTTGGGTAGTTTCATAGTACTCATTTTTTAGTCTATCAACCAATTAATCAGTGAAGATTTTAAAAGATTTGCACGAGAGTTCACTTACATAACTAATTATAAATTGCATTTCATTACTAAAATTTGTTTATTTTAACCACAAAAAAAAAAAGTAAATAAATAGCAGTTCAGTTTTAAATCAAAATGTTGTTTATCAAAATGATGTCTGTTATTCAGGACACTTCTCTGTATTTCTTATCAGTCTTCTAATATTTTTTGTATTTTGAATATTCATATACAAGTGTGTGATATTTTTATCGTTTTCTGAGAGTATATTTTATAACTGCCCATTAGGTGGTGTAGTTGGTTTGGTGCTGGCATTAGGTACCCAAAAGGTTGCGGTTTGACCCAGTGGCTATGATAGCTGAATGGTCAAGGTATCGAATCGTGGCTGGTCTTGTCATGAGTTCGAGCCCAATACCACTGAAGACTCGCCGTGAAAGGGGAGTGATGCATGTTAAATCTGTCGAGAGCTCAAACATCCTCCTGTTGGTGTGGTAGTTCGGAGAGGGGGGTGCCACTTCAGGTGTCGTCCACGTCACTTAACCATGGTTCAAAATTGCGTGGTCCATCGCCAAAAGCCCTCATGTAACTGAACAGTCCAACGTTAATATTCACTCACTCGACCCAAGTCAGTATATTATCATAAAGTAGAAAATTGACAGCGGCCATGTTGTATTATTATACGGCATGTAAAAGTTCCCTAGAGTGTGTATTTGGCTTGGATTTTTGGCAAAATTAAATTCCTAGTACAGTTTTGTATTGTCAGAGCTCAAGTGCTTCCTTCTGGAGAGGAAACTGGGTGTCAAAATTACTTGCAATGATTGGTATATGACATACGGTGCTGCACTTAAAAGGGATACCAGCCCCCAGGGAAAGTACTAGGTTTGCAATAGTAAAATTAATGGAAAGCTAATTACTAGAAAAAATTAATGTACAAGTTCTGAAGCCCCATTATAGAATTTTTTTAAAAAAATAACCTTTTTTTTTTTATTATTGAAATGAAAACATTTTTTTTAAAAAATTCACAATTAATAAATGCATAGTAAAATTTAAAGTATGAGAAATTTCAAAAACATTCGAAAATTTTATAACAGTATATTCAGATATTATTAATGATAATAAACTGTAAATTTCAGTATATTTAAATGCAGTATAATGATTTTATTTAAATTTTTAAATGAAATTAGTCTTAGCAGAAAATAGTCTGGTCCTGTGCGATACATATACTTGGAACATATAGGCCTGGGAGAGCACTTCTTTTCCCTTTTGCTGGTCCTGAATGGGATATCAGGGCATTTGGTGACTGTTGTTTGATTTGAGGAAAATAGCTGACAGGATAATTCACCAAGTGCCATTTTTCTGGTGACTTAAAATTAAAATAAAATGATCCATATCAATTATATGTTGCCTGTCTTAAGAATTATGATATTTTGAAGATTTAAATGTATAGACATGCAAATTATGGATAATACACAACTATATAAACAAGTTATGCAGATAATTTGAAATGCAAGATGATCACATAGTTATGTTACAGGATAAAAAGGAAGGAAATGTTGGCTAAAATAATCGTTACTCTGTTATGTAGAGAATCTAAAAATTTGAAGTTTTATGTTTTGGAAGATGCTTGTAGAGTAAAAGATGCCTGGTTGATGACACCAGAAGTATTCGAACAATTTTGCAAGGGATCAAATTGTAGCCTTATGTACAGCTCTTTATCACATTTTTATAACACTAACACATGCACTTAGATACATCCACTGTGCATGGAATTTGAACCAGATGGATTGAAGAACAAAATGTAAATCTTTGCTGAAGACTAGATCCATCTAGATATAAAATAGAACATGGATTAATGCTTCCAAAAGGGTGCAATAGCTATCTTTGGATGCATCACTACTGTAGACATTTTTTAGAAAATCAATTATTCTAGATATTCTGTGGAATGTACAAAAAGTTTTAAATTATTCAATGACTCCAAAAACAGTTTCATAATTGGTTGTAGATGGTTTGCATCTAAGTAGCCTTTTACAAAGACTGACTGTTAATGCTGACCCACTGAAGGGAAAGATGGTGAGATATTTATACCAAGTCACTTGAATTACTGAACTGCACTATATAGTGTTCAGTTATATATGCCTTGGTTCTGTTTAATTAGTTGCCAGGTGAGAGTCCAGTGGCATTAGGCGAAATAAAGCCTATTTATCCACTATGCTGCTCAACAGCTTGGTGTAACATAAAATGATATTTTTCAACTGTGCAGTGTGCAACCAAACTTGGTAATCATCAACAGATAGGTTTTGCATTATGTCCAGTTATTTCCTTGGCTTGTAGTATTTCCTTGTCTCCTATCACTGAAACACATCTAGGATTTGATTGGCCATCTTTTACCCTAACCTCAATCAAAGGACCGAACTATGGGAAAGTGGTTGAAAATATGAGGGCTTCCATCTTTCTGGGCATTATCTAGTTGAATCTGTACCATGTATGGTTGTTGCCTACATCACTGTAAGAAATAGTCTTACTTCCTGTTTATCCCGTAACATTTTTATCTCTATTGAAGTCTTTAAATGAAACCATTTATTTACATATGTATTCTCTGTCTGTATTAATTTTCATCACATATTATCAACTCCTTTGTAGTGCATTAAGAAATGTTACATTTAAAGTGTAATTACATATGAGAGTTTATTTCTCTACAAGATAAAATATAAAAAGATATGTAAAATTAAGGGAGCTGTAGATGAGAACCAATGTTTTTAACAGCATATAGTCAGTTGTAACTTAAAAATTTCATTGAGAAATTTCCAATTCGAGGCAGGTTCAATTGGAGATGTTCTGAGATGGATGCTGAGACAATGATTTTTTTAATATTTCAAATTGAATGTTTTATCCAGTGTGATATAAATATTTTGAATGTGTTATATATATATACTTTAAAACATTCACACTTTTATCTTCATAATATTTTTATTATTTGTGTGGATTTTTGATTGAATTTATTTGGGAGCAGTCCTTATGAATCATAACATTACTATTGAATTTTTTTCTGTTAGCACAGTTTAAATATTTGAGGATAATTAAAAGTTAATTTATCATTATCTTTCATCATATTAATATGAAAAGATTATAGTCTTAGTATTTTTTAAATTTTAGTATTGATTTTTGTGCTAGGTTTTGCAAACTTATATTACTTAATTCATAAATTATGAATAGTTGATTAATTATGTATGAGTGTGTTATAATTTTCTGTCTTTGCATATTATAATCTTTCTGTTCATCACATGTTTTTTTCATGGAGCTAATACTTTAATCCTATTAAATATATCTTGGTTTATATTGTAATCAACAATTTATGCATGTTTTGTTATATATAAATTGTTGAGATCAGTCAAAATATTCAGTTAAATATTGAAATCATCAATAGTAAAATATTGAAAGTTTTAACATGCCAATTTCTTTTTTTATCTGTTTAGCAATTGTATTCAGATAATATAAAGTAAAAATGCAATTTAAATTAAGAACTAGTAAAATTACAAAATGCACACATGTTTATCTTTTTGCTTGAAATATATTTAATTTGTGACATTTTTTGTAACCTGTTATTTTCTTTTATTTTAATGGTAAGGAAGTAATAAATGTGATCTTAAGTGGATTTTTAATAATCCTGTTATTTTAAGTTTTTTACTATTTTGTTTTAATCAACATTTTAATTTTTAATTACTTGTGAAAAATAATACTCTGATCTGTAATTAAAATTTAAATATAAAGTAAAAGCATCCAGTTAAAAAAAAAAAATGAAAATACTCATTTTATATGTAAATCAGAAACATGAAACAAAGTTGTAACTAAGCATATTCATAAGCAATAGAAGGAAAATAATTTATGTTCAAATATTGCATTAGATATTTGGTAGTTTCAAGTGGCATATTCTTTTTATGGATTTGTTTCATTATTAATATAATTATGCTAAAAATGTTGAAATAGGCTCATTTTTATAAAGTTCTTATGATAAATATGAATACAATTTTTTGTTAAAAGGGAAGAATTGGGGTTTTCTTATCTTCGAAAGTTTTATTTCCAATTTGGTTACAGATTGGTATTTTTACCATTGCAGACCTAGTATATTCTCCAGGAGCTGGTATCACTTTTTAGTGCTGCACTGTATAGATATAGATCAATTCACACAATGTAATTTTGATGCTTAGTTTCCTCTCCAGAGGTAGGCACCTGAGCTCTGATGATACTAAATTGTACTAAGAATTTAATTTTATAAAGAACACCTAGGCCAAACATACTCAAGGGAACTTTTATATGCCACATAATCATACAACATGAACACTGTTGATTTTTTTTTTTTTTTTTGCATCATGAAAATCCACCTACTTAGGCTGCAGTTGAACTCACAATCTTAGGATTACAAGGCCAGTGCCTAACCAATTACACCACCTAGCCAGCACTTTGAAAGTTAACTGTTTTTTTTATTATAATGGTCCCCAAAGGTGAAATTCCAATTGACTAAAATATATTGCTAAAAAGTAGGTTTCAAATCTTCTCAATTTCTAGTAACATGTTTTAACATCAAGCCAATTTCAAATCAGGTAACATAAATTTGTTCAATTCAATTCTAATCTTAAAGAAATGACAAAGTTTATATTTTTTTTTTTTATCAAAGTTTTTAGTTTTACATTATTTTTAAATATTGGTAAACCTTTTGCAATTTGAAACTTACTGCTTTTAAAATTTTAAATTATATCTCTGCTATTATACACAGAGGGTATTTCTTTTTTACTGTTTTAGATTTTTGTTTGTTCACAATAAACAGTGGAAATTAAAATTTAAAGATTCTTATTCAATTTAGATATTTTCTAAGATGGAGAGAAGAAAATGCCAGTAATCATTTTAGTTAACTTTGTATGCTCTTTATTCCTGTCATCCATCTATTTAATAAAATGATGTAGGGTATTCTGCTTTATTGAAAACAGTTTTATAAAAAAGAAACTGTGCATCAAAATAAATTTAAACAAAACTGTATTAGCTGTATGAAAAGTTTAGATTTCAAGTTAATATATATATTTTTTAAACATTTTTATTTATTATTTAGTTATTATATTTGGAAATGTTTTATTGCAGCAATTCTTGAAAAATACAATCTTCAAGATGAGTATAAAGCTCTGGAGGAGGCTTCATTCGTATCAAAACCCCAATATGAAATGCCTCAAGATGCCTACTTTAAATCCATATTTAGAGATAAGAAGTTAAACAAGTTGTGGCTTAAAGCTGAGCAACAAGGATTTTCAGGTAAGGACAATTTGTTATACCTGCAAACATAAATTAAGATACATTGTTTTCTATTTGTAGCATTTTAATTTGTATCATGTTTCATTGAAATTTAGGGAAATTTGTCTGTTTCATATTAATAATGAAGCCCAGTAGCCTGAGTGGTAGCATATTGCGCTTCCATGCCACAGGTCCAGGGTTTAAACCCTGGGATAGACAAGTTTGACTAACCCTTTCATCTCTTTAATGGGTCAGTAAATCAGTACCAAGCTTGCTTGGGAACTAAACACTGGGGGTTTTGCATCAGACTGACCACGTGACCAAAACATCTGGTCATGCACCTCAGTGCCCAAGGTCATAAAAACTGAGATAGCCACAGTAGGCCTTGGCCCACATGGGCTGTTGTGCCACTGAGTTTAGTTCATATTAATTAAATTCTTTAACCAGTTAACTGTGATTGACGATAATTCATGTCATGGAGAAGTTGCAACATTTTGTGACCATTGGCTATTTAAATTGCAATTTTTGAGAAAAACTAAACATATTTCCAAATTTCAAGTTTTTTTTTTTTTTTTTTGAGGCCAGGTTGGAGTAAAATAAATAAAAAATGTAAAAAATTTAAAATGAACTCACATGCATCCCCAAGCTGCACCAGCTGCACCTGCAAAGTAGGTTCACATTACAAATTTATTTAAGTGTGATGATAATGTTTTTTAGCCTAAAAGGGGCAAAGGCAAAAGTCAGAAAGGTGATTTAGAACAGTATTTCTCAACGTAGGGCCTACGTCCCACAAGGGGGCAATTTGATTATTTTTTTCCTTCCTTCCTCAGTGGCACGACAGCCCAGCGTGGGCCTTGGCCTTCTCAAGAAGCCTTTTCCAGGCCAGTCTTCTTCCTGCTAATGTTCTCCAATTCCTAGTTCTCAAAACTAGGAGTTTGATTCATAAGGGGAGCAATTCTAAAAATGACTTATTTAGAGCGTAATATAGCCAATTATAAAAAATATTTCTTTCTACTTGTTTGCATAATATAAAACAAATTGTAATAAAACTATTAAATATCTATCCTCGTGTCAATAAAATATTCTTTCCAAATACAATCGCACTATTGTTTTGAATGGTACAAAATAATTAATGCTGGGATCTAAGTTTCTGCAGTGTTTTTCAGTATCGTTCATTAGTAATCATTGGAGTCAATTCAAAATAAACATCTGAAAAGTTGTTCTAAAAGTCCTGTTGCTGAAAAAAAATACATAAATTGAATAAATATTAGTGATATATCAATGGTAAGTATATTTAGTTGTTAATTTTTATTAATTTCATTTTTAGAAGCATCATTTTCCAGAAACGTTTTTCATATGGGAAAGTACGTTTTTTTTTCTTTTTACCTTTGGGTATTTTAATTAATATCTCTTTGCTTATTTTTATTTCAGTTTTCCTTTGTAAGTTTTGAAAATTTACTTACTGTAATAATTTTCTAGTGATTTCCTAAGACCTCTAAGTTTCGTTTATATTTATATTTGTGTGCATGCGTAGAAGGGGAACAAAATAATTTTTGGGGCATATTAAAAAAAGTTTGAAAAACATTGGTTTACAAGTTTAAATTCTTACTTTTATATGTATTTAAATTTTCTTTCGTTTTTTTGAGTAATATATATGTAATATGTGTTTATGTTAACACATTCACTGCCAGTAAAATTGCTATATCCATCCTCAGAAGCCGAATTACCATAAAGCATATTACTTATCATAGTCGATCGTCATCCTAAAACGGCTCCAGCATATGGGGTAGCTCTGTGCTAACGCGCCAGCGACAGCAAATGAGTTAACCAAATAAATAAGTATTAGTAATAAATTTGTTTATTTTTTATAAAATAAACAAATTTTATAAAATAAACCCATTATAAAATAAACCCATCATTTACTCTGTGATTGACGAGTATACTCCTCATCGCTCGATTTCTGTGTCACACATAGTTACATGCTCTCAAACAGGATCACCACAGTTAACTGGTTAAAGGAATTTTCAGTGGCCGCGGTAGCCGAGTGGTATAGGTATCGGACCGTGGCTTGCCTTGTCACGAGTTCGAGTCCAGTACCACTAAAGACCCGCCGTGTAGGGCAGCGATGCACGTTAAATCTGTCAAGAGCTGAAACGTCCTCCCGTTGGTGTGGTGTGGTAGTTAGGAGAGGGGGGGTGCCATCTCAGGTGTCATCCACGTCACTTGACCATGGTTCAAAATTACGTGGTCCGTCGCCAAAAGCCCTCGTGCAGCTGAACAGTGCGACGTTAATATTCATTCATTCAATCAATCAATCAATCATAAAGGAATTTTCAATACAAAAGTTTCAGCTATTAGTTCAATGGAATGTTTTGATTATATTAAGAGAAATGTATACAAATAATCTTAAAGTTTTTTATTCAAAATAAAATATAAAAATGGATATATTGTTAAAAATACTGAATTAGAACTGATTATAATTTCTCAACCAACATGCTTTATTTGCTGAGAATTCTTTTAATATTGAATGCTTTTATTTGTCTACCCAATAAATTTGCTAAAGAAAATTTGTAGCTACCTAATTACATTCATTTTAAAAGTTTTAGTTGCAGAGGGCTTATATATTTGTATCTGATTCTGTGAAGTTAAAATGGATATTTTCACTGGTATTATTTCTAGAAATTAATAAAAGGGACAAATTTGGGTTTATCATATATAATTTTTTTTGTGTCATTTATTTAGAAATTATAAATTTTTAAGTATTTAATATACTTTACAAATAAAGGAAATACTTTATTCGAAAACTGAAAAAATCATTTTTTTTCTATCGTTCAAATTAATTTCCAAGTAATTGCTTAAATTGTTATATTTATCCCTCCTTTTTGAGCAAAAACTTAACATATTTGTTTTTTCAAAATTGTATGTGTGATTAGTCTTAAAACTAAATAATGTTTTAAAAATAATTAACATATTTTAAATATTTATAATAATATTAATAAATAATACACTTGATTCAGTTTTATGTTAACTGAATGAATTGAGGTTATTTGTTGCCAAAATATGCTTTTTTCTCTTAAACAGTAATTTTAGGATGTCCCCTTATTCTATATATCGCGTATAGGACAGACAATACAGTCTCATTTTTATACATGCACCTTTTTTTGTTCTGCTTTAAAAAAAACATATTTTCGTGTTGATTATAATTTTATAAAGATTTATATTTCTAGTTAAAAACGTTAAGTAAAAAGCATTAAATTTGTTTTAATTTTCATCAAAATTTTTTTAATATAAATGTAATGTTAACTTTTAAAAAAATATATGCTTGTAACTTTAGCTAGTAATTTAAAAGTCAAGCTTTTCAAAAAAGATTTTGAAATTGATTTCAATTTTGCTGTGATTAAATCTTTCATTTTAAATATATAAAATTAGTATATGTTTATCAACTTTTTTTTAACTTACTATTCACATTTTAATTTGATTCTTTTTCATTTTAAAATATGGTTTAGTGTATTGACATTGTAAAATATTTTAAGGTAGTTAAAAGTAACAATAGCAAACACATCATGGTTGTTTTGTTTTTTTTTTTCCCTTCAGAAGACCAACTAGCAATTCTTAAAGAAGAATTCCAGCATCATCAAAATAAGATTGACCAATATTATCAAATGATAAATCAACTTCATGCAAAAGATCCAGATGGTATGTTATAGAATTTTTTTTTACTTAATCTTTGCTGTAATAAAAAATTTCAGGTAAAATAGAATAAGAATAAATTCTAAATAATTAGGTATTTTAAAAGTAAAGTTATTCTATTTCTTAAATGTTTTCCTGCTAATAAATAAAAAAATTTGTAATAAATTAAATATTCTATTTTCTTGCAGTGTGTGTAAAAAAAAAAAAATGTACTTAAATAATTAATTAAAATGAAGATTAAAATGCCTTTGTAATTTCGAAGAAATACTAAGACTTTAAATGTTTTTAACATGCTTTTATGAGTTTCACTTGTATGTAATGGAATCTTTGAACTCGATTATTACCCACTTTAAAATGTCAGATTACTTCGAAATTTTGCACACTTGTCAAGGACCGATGACAATACAATAACTTCATAATTTTGTTTCTTTGTCCTAATTAGGATAATTAGGGATATGATTTATAGATTTGGAGACTAATTCCGTATACCACTTCCAGGTTTGGCAACTTATAGCATAAACCATTTTCAGATTTGACGAATAATTCCATATGCCATTTCCAAACTTGGCGACTAATTCCAGATTTAGAGACTAAAAGATAAAGGTGTAACCCTAAAACTGTGAATACACTTGTGGTTAATACAAATAAAATATAAAAAAATAGTGTTTTTTATGTGATAAAGGGTAAGGTGGGTGGGTTAGCAATTTGTTACCATAACATAAGTCTAGTTTTTCTGAAAATGGAAATAAAAAAATAAGACTTGTGCATGTGAAAAAAAAATTGTATGTTCTAACTGCTACATATTTTTTATTTTAGTAAATCAATATACATTTAGAAATGATTATACAAATTAATATTATATCAATACGTTTAAAAGGTGATAAATGTATGTTCTAACTGCTAAATATTTTTTTTATTTTGGTAAAGCAATACATTTGGAAGTGATGATACGAATTAACATTATAGTAATACATTTAAAAGGTGATAATACGATTGACATTCAATATTTCTTCTTAACACACTTTTATTCATTAGACCTGTATCTATAGAAACGGAATCTTTGAAATATAACGATATGGAACTCATCCGAGGCCCCGTAAACGGGAAAATAAATACCCTTCAGACTCATTAATTAATATCCATTGAAGAGCAAGACTAATTCTAGCAGCCACATAATTCCGGCTCCAAATATCAGATATAAATTATTTACACTATTTTAAGTGTTCATTACACAAAACTTTTAACAATGTGTTACTTTTGCTGAGCAGAGATCAGCTTAGGGAGGTATTTTCAAAAATCGACCCTCAAGAGTTTTACGGGGAGCTATAAATAAAAAAAAATCCTTTTTATCTGCTATTATATCTACATAAAATTTAACAAAGGTGTTTTTTTTTCTTTCTTTTTTTAGTTCAGCTGAGATATGCAAAAAGCTTTATTTAATTTGCAATTCACGTAAAATTAACTCATTAAAAACTTCAATCCGTGTTTAATTTTTCAGTTCACCCGTGCGAAGAACGGGTATACCAGCTAGTAAATGATAGTTTTAAAAATTAAAAAAACAGGCTTTTATTATAAGATCGAACTAAAAAATGAAAAATAAATTATAGTTTAAAAAAAAAC
>BMAV01028191.1:73231-121154 GCA_019973955.1 Trichonephila inaurata madagascariensis
AAAGATACAAATTAAGTATTTTTATATACTTTAAAATTCAAATAATATGCTATCCTGAACAATTCCCTTGTCTTCTGTAAGTTCCTCTTTTTGTATTTCAACTCAATATTTCTTTCATATTTACTAATTCTAATACTACTGGATATTTTTTCTCATGCAACATATCACAGAAATTTGATCAGTGTTTTTTCTTAACAGAATTGAGTGTATCAGGGTAAATTTAAATTAAATTCTAATTATTGAAGGTTATTTTCAAAGATTTCTAAAGCTTTTTGATAATTTAAGTTTAATTGGTAGAATAACAAAGTTTCATAAAAAAAAAATTTAAAAAATCTAGTAATTTTTTTTACTCTACCTGAAATAATACTCACAATTTTCCACTTTTATGCACAATTTTATTAATCTTTAATTGCATATCATATATGTACACTCTTTTGCAAAAAAAATCAAAACACCAAGGAGTTGTCAGACTGTGATGAGAAATTTTGCAGGCAGACATCTTGATTAACCATGCAAATTATAAAATTTTCAAGGCCAATGAACATGAATAGTGGTTGTAGTGCACAGTTCTGCTGAGCAACTAGCAAAGTATAAAACCAGTAATAGAGGCGAAAAATTTATCTTTTTTTGCCATTGCGATTTCCTAGAGAAAAAACGAATAATGCCATCACGATGCTTTCAAAGACCTTATAGACAACCGAATGACTTTGAACGTGGTCGCATTGTTGGAATGTGTGAAGCTGGGTGGTTATTCTGAGCAATAGGTCGTCCCCTGCAACGTACAGACCAGGGGTGTAGCTACCGCTGTATCAATGATACAGAACCCCAACATGTGTAACTCCAGTCTTACTGACAGAGAATATAACTAAAACGAGGCCCTGAAGGAATTTTGATACTAGGCCCACTCAGAAGTAGTTATGCCAGTGGTACAGACACAGCTGTGCAAAGATGCTGGTAGCAATGGTTGCTGTGAGGAACTTATCGACGAAATGAAGGCTCTGGAAGGCCAAGATGCACAAATGCGAAGCAATATCGAATGATTGTTCGACAGACCCGAGCTGCTCTAACAGTATCATTGTCTACTATTCAACGTACTACAGCCTCTTCACTATTCCCCCCTCTCTGTGGTACCTTCCACCATTTCACGGCACTTGGCTGAGGTGGTATTACACTCACAGTGGCCCTTAAGACCTCTACCTCTGACCACACAACAACAGCGGGATCGTCTGCAGTGGTGTCTCGTCCGATCATCATAGTTGCCATCAGACTGAGAGCTGGAGTTTCTAGAGCTGGTGGATCTCCTTCTAGTGTACAGGGGTGGCCAACCTTTTTGGTAGGATTGCCACAATCTGATAATAAATCATTATGTGTGCCATTTTCAACTATTTCTACAAACAAAGAGATATAAAAAGGTGAAAAAATGTTACTTATTGGCTTATGAGGTTTTTACCCAAATACAGGGGCGTAGCTACCGCCGTATCGATGATACGGGGCCCCAACATATGTAACTACAGCCTCACTAGCAAGAATCTCATATCTAAAAAAGGGCCCCGAAGGAATTTTGATACAGGACCTACTTAGAACTAGCTATGCCAGTGCCCAAATAGCATATTTTTTTTTGCAAGTCTTAGTGAAAATTTAAAAATAATGTAATAAAGTTTTTTTTTTTGGTATCAAATAAAATGAGTAACCTTAAACATTTAATTCTAATTTATTATGAAACAGTCAGTAATTGTTTAATGGGATTTTTGAATTTGTAGTTTTCTTTTTACCAAGTCATCTATCTATATTAGGATTAGTTCTTGAAGATGCTAACAGAATTGTTGTTTTAGGTGTATATTGGTTAATTTTGAACGATATTACAATTTTATTATGTTCATAATAGAAAACATTTTATCTGTTGATTCAAAACTACAATGTTTGACTGCAAAACCGTGTAAATCTGGAAAATTGCCTGTCGGTTTAAATTTCCAAGATTCAATATAATTTGGGTCACATAAGTTGAAATAAGTTCCTTATGCCGATTTATTCAAAAAATTAGTGTAACTAATTTTAAAAACTATTATGAATGGTAAATTTTTATCGCTTTGCTTAAAATTTATTTTAAAAATGAAACATTTAAATTACTCTTTGCAGAGAGGCCATGGATTTTGTTCCACCTGACAGTTTGTGCTTACCTAGCCAATACAGGTTATAACTTTTCTTCTGATAACTTAACTGCAAAGGCTGGTTTATATTGGGCTGCTCGTAGGGAAATGGCCTATACGGCCAATTCCTCGGCGTAATTAAAAAAAAACATTTAAGTTATCAATTTATTTTTATTAATGAGAGTAAATTATGGCTTCGAAATTAGATCCTCAAAACCAAAACGAAATTTTAAAGCTTTAAAAGGATTTTTGCACAAATTCTGTTATAAATAAAGCATTTAAAAATCAGAAAAGATATTTTGCTAATGGATTACTATCTAAACTTCGAAAAGAAATAAAATTTGGCTGGTAATCAAAAGCTACAGGGAAAAAATGTGGACGAAAAGAATTCCTTAAGGAAAAAGGAAGCAGAAAAGACATCGCTGTAGAAAATCCTCTGCCTCAAAGAACTGCAGCAAAAAAACATAGATATCGCAATCGACAATTTGTCGTCAAATAAAGAAAATTGGCTATAAAAATGAATAAACCAGTCTGTCTTCAAATGTCTGTTAAGACCGTAGAAAACATTCTTGGTTTCTGTATTTAATGTTAAGCAAAGATAGTTACAAAGCATGTATAACTTCGAATAAAGCACTGTTTCATCTGTCATTTACAACTGGCAAAAAGAAAATACAATATATTTAACGCAAAAAACGTCGAAAAGACGCAGCTGTTTTGCAAAGTGCAAGTTGGCCATCAGGTATTATGATATGGATGGAAATGTCCTCTCAAGGCTTAACAAAACCATTTTATTGTAGAACCCAAGGTTAAAATTGATGCAAAATACTTCCAGAATAAAGTTTAAAAAAAACGTCTTTATCCTCAAGGAAACTTTGTTTTGCACCAAGTCACACTGCAAAATCAATTATAAAATGGCTGAAAGATTATTTTTTAAACTTTCTGCCTCCTGAGAAATGGCTAACACCATCCCCTGACTGTGTTCATTGCGATTATTTTTTTATGGGGATACTTAAAAACAATTAAACAGCTGTAACGTAAAAACTCTCCAAGGGCTTCAAAAGGCAATCAGAAAGGAAGCTGAAAAAATACCCCTAAAAATGGTCAAAAACCTTTTTGGCTAGGCGAAAACATTTACGCAAAATATACTATACCAAAGGAAACCACATTGAAAATTTCATGTAAATAACTTAATTAGAAAAAAAATTATGATACTTTGAAATTGGTCACACTATTTTTGAATCAACTGGTATTTGCCTTTCAGTCTAGTATGGTGCTGAAGGTTAATAATTTCGATTTGGATTTCAGTTGCGCAACAATTAACGTCTAGTAGAAAAATTAAAAAAGGATTTATGGAAAAATCAGCATTTTTTTTTAATCATCCATCCTAGCACTGGATAGTCCATCAAAATGAATATTAAATTTTTAAATCTATTATAGCTCGGAGTATTATTAACTTTGGTAGATAATTACTGCATTATTGTGAAATGTGTTAATCTTTTTCCTTCAAAATAGAGATAAAAGATGCAAAAGTTCGTTTACAAATATATGACCAACTAGGCTAGGAAAAGAACAATCTTTTTTTTCCCCTGTAATCCTAAATTTAAACGTCCCATAATATCGCTAAGAAAAGCTTAATCCCATAGCCAGTCTATATTCTGGAGTAGCAAGCACTCACCAGGTAGTACATTGTTTTCTTCCAGATATTTTAAAACACGCCCTTCGAATTCCAAAATCTCGCAAGTGCACTTTGCTTTGGAAAGCCAGCATATACAACAATGGAGCGTTCTTTGCATAACTTTCTATTGTATTTCAATTATGTGTTTAAAGATTGAGGTATTTTGTCCGAGACGACCGTATTTTAATAAAATTGTAAAAAAAATATTGTTTACTATATTTAAGAATTTTTCCAATACGTTTTCACATGCCACTGTTACAACTCCGTGTCGCAAGTTAGCCACCCCTGCTCTAGTGGGTAGAGGTTATTAGTGTTACAACAAATATTAATAGTGATGAGTCTATCATCAATGATGATTCTTAATTGAATTTTTCTCCTGAGAAGTTTCAATAACAGCCTGGCCTTAGGTTTTCTTTTTGGAAACTATTGATGTCTTCTCCCCAGGAGGCAATGTGCCTGTGAATTTAACTAGTTTTTGCACACACACATAAAAAAAGATATATTTTATCCTTGATATTACATTAATCTGTACAGTGGCTTTCACCTCATTTTAAACATTAGACCCATAGAACAATTTGGGGATGTGTGATGAAAAAAAGTTACAATTGTAGCACGCACTGTGATATTTTCTTTTTGAAAAGTTCTTTAATTTGCATGTACAAGCAATTGATAAGCTTGTATAGTGAAAACATCTTTAGTTTTCTTTGTTTTTAATTGGGAAAAAAAAAAGGTTTTCAATTATCCATGGTTAAATTTTGGAAGTTTGGTTCTTTCATATGTTTAGAAGTCTTCCATGTCTGTTAAGCTTGAAATTTAACTGGAGCAATTATGCTTTGCCAACCTTTTCTTAATACAAATGTTTTTAACATTATAAAAGCAATCTTTCATTGTGCAAGGAAATAGCAAAGGTATTTCATCTGCTAGTCTTTTTCATCTCTTGACTGTATCTCAGAATTACCAAAATTGTGAGCTCAAAACCCTTGTCTAGCTTCATGTAGTGCAACATTAATAATTTTCCAATTTCTTGTGAGCATTTAGCTTGCCATCCAAGTTGCTTCGATTTGATTGAATATCTGCATCGAATTTCTTGATACTTGGGAAATCTTTCATGTAGTTGTACCTTGCCTTTTTGTTACCTGGATTGTTTATCAAATAGGGAGAGTTTGTTGTAGTGTTTTGGGATTGTCAGTGTACATTAATGTATCACTTGGAGTTAACTTGTCTTTTTGCTTCTACTCTAAGCGATGGTTAAAGACTGAATGAAATCTGCCAACTGTGACCTAATCCACTTTATCTTTCAATCAGCACAATATTTGGATTGAATAGTAGTGTTGCACATTTTAATTATCCTGCGAAAATGTACATTTGCAAATTCTATTGCCCATTGCAACAGAAATTAATTTAAGAAAATTACATTAAATTAATTGCTACATAAATTTAAAATATTTGAATGTACTGTATTAATGTTATGTTGAGAGAAGTAAAAAAGGAGCTAAAACAGATTATTAATGAAAACCATTCAGAGAGAGAATTAAACCAAAATGAATCTCGCCGAAGAAAATATTTTGTCTTAAAATAGCTGAATTCATTAAAATAATATATACAACATAAATCTAACATTTCTACTTGTGAAATGTTATTCATGCCTTTCTTTCCACTCATAAAAATGTTATTTCACAATTGAAATTTTTTAAAAACTCTAAGCAAGTATTTTTTTAAGCAGTTCTTTAAAAGCAACCAGATTTTATAAAACAATTTTTACTTAAAGCTTATTAAAACATAACCTTACATTTTGTGAATTAAATAATGGGTTTTAAATCACTGATTCAATTCTTCCTCTATTTCTTGACATGTGTAGTTTCATAAAAAAAAGAAAAGAATTCCATTTGTATATATATATGTTAAATTTTCAAAATTGTATAAAGACTCTACTACCCTTTGATGAATTTTCAGCAATGGATTATTTTATTCCTTCTTTTCACCTCATAACATTGGGATCATGCAAAAACATTGAATATCTTCAGTTCATTTTTTCAATAAATAACTTCATTTTACATTTGAAATTTCTATTTGGGCAGATAATTAATTTAGGTTCAATTATTGAGGAATGATGAAATCAATGAATATTTTCTTTAATACATATAAATAAATTGAACGAGCCCAACTTTATTTTTATCAATTACAAATAAAAAAAATTTAAATAACACATGATTATTAAGAAATTCAACACAAATACATTACAAAATTTTATATAAATTCACAAGAACAAAAGAAAATTTCCAAAACATGCACACTTATACTTGTGGGTGAAATTTTATTTTACAAATTTCATAAACCTGAAAACAAATAATTTAGGTATTTTTAATTTTAATGTATGCAGTACTACATAGAATACAATCAAATATTAGAATTTATGAATAATTTTCAATATTTTTGTATAATAATTTTCTTTTTCAGGAAATAAATTCTAAAATTGATTGAAATGCAAGTTTACATGTCAAAGTAATACTTAAAACTAATAAAAACTGAGAAAATCTTTTATAAACAAATAGATCACTAACTCAAACGAATATGAGTTTCTAATGTCAAAAAAGAGTCACCTTATATGGAGTTCTAGTTAAAAGAAAATTTGTACATTATATACACAATTTTGCAAGTGACAGTTTTTCCAATTCAATCAGACATATCCTCTTTTGCTTGCTCTTCTTGACTTGGGGCTGGACCTTGCAATGGTCGCCTGAATAACAGGATATGAGGTTCTAAAAAAAATTTGATTTAAATGAGAAAAATTAAGAAATTTTAAATCCACATATACATTACAAAAGTATAATATTTAGATGAATAGAAAATGTTTTAAATTATCCATCAAAATATGAACAGTCAGTTACATATAAAGAGAAATGTTTATTATAAGTGGTGTACAATTATTCTACAACCAGTTCTTTTCTCCACTCTAGAACTTAATATTTTTGTTGCATGTAAATTATTCACAATACCCAATATTGATTTTTAAAATGCAATTGGGTTATTCTAACTTCCTTTTCATTCCTTTAAATAAATTAGATTACATAAGCTTCATTTCACTTTTTTGTGAGTCAAACTCATTTCACATTTTGAAAAAGTAAAACATATTAGCAATTACCTTGTCATAAATATTTTAGAATATCACATTGCATTAATTTAAGATACAAAATAGTTAACTTTTCCTATTACATGTGGTGTAATAGAACAATATATAAAACATGTTAGATATTATAATATTACAATCACTAAAATTAAAGCAAAATAAGCATTTTAGTATATTTGTCTTATAATATAGCATGAAATATATTGATAACATTATTAACAATTATTGATAACATTCTTTACTCCAAATTTTCATTCTAATGTAATTTAGTTGGAGATTTTTTTTTCTTTCTCTCCAAAAGCTTCTTTATTAAACTTTTGAACTTTTTTTTAACTGTTCAGAAAACAAAGGAGCTTTTATATATATATATATTTTTTAAATTCTCTTTCTTAATATTTTATAAGATCAAAAGTAGAGAGGGGGAATTCAAAGCCTGCATTTTTAAACACATATATACCCGTTCTCTTAAAATTTCAAAATGTCTAGTATATTTATTAAAAGTGAATCATGATATGCTTCATCAACTTTTTCCTCCTTGTGATCAGCAATTTAGTCTTTATATTCATAAGAAATTCAAAGTTTATATTATGTAAGTTTAATTCTCTAATAAATTATTTTCATTATTGATTCTCAATATTTTGAATTTTAATCTAATTATAGAAAGAAGCAAAAGTAACTTTACTTCAAATGCTGAAAAATTATTTGTAAGCATTACAGTTTCTTGAAATTTGATTTTATAATGCACTTAAATAATTTGCATTCATTATTATTAAAGACAGAATGCACAGCTATCTAACTTTCAATCATGTATTTTTATAAAATTAATGCATCTTCTCCAGAAATTAGAACTATCTCAGGTGCTCATTCTGTAATTTCAGTAGTCTTTTCTTTCCAATGCCTAAAAAAATAGCTTTTGTTTTTGGAAATTTTGCAACATTTTTACTTAAAACACATGTTGCATTTAAAACTATAATTACTTAGAAATGATCAATCCAAAATGGTATGTTTAGTATACATCTTTTGGAAAATCTGCTTGCAGAACTATGTAGATTTTCCAAAAGGTCACACTGTTATTAATTTAGCCTAATATTAAAGTATTTTAATTATTCTGACTAGTTAGAATTAATTCATTGTGTCATGTGCTGAAAAATATATTTAAAAACCGATGTAACTTAATTTACAGTTTTAATTCATTAAAAATGATGATATAAAATACATTTCTAAACAATGCAAGATCTGTGAATTAACTCTGATCTAGTTCTAACAAATTAGAATGAATGATGAGTGAATTATCTTCTCGTGAAAAGTACTTTGGTACATTAGAAGTTTGTTTGTTTATGAAGCTCTGAACCCTTTCACATGCTTTCATCTTCTATCTTATTATTACAAGACTTTACTACTATAATTTAAATATGCAGAAATAAAAATTTTATGAGAATAGTTAAAAGAAAAAGTACTTGGTCTGGCCAATACTTTAAGATACTGAATTAAAATTTTAAAAATAAAAAAAAAATGCATGAATAGCTAGAATATTTGAGGAAAAATTGAGAAATGGGCAGGTGAGGCTTTTTTCAATCAATCTGGATGCAGCAAGTGGATAATGTTTTAAGAGTGTGAGAAGCTTAAAAAGATGAGGTAAAAAAGTATAGCTTGGAGAGAAGGTAATCTGATTGGCTGCTAAGAGCAGTTTGAAAGAAACAATGATGTGGAAAAACAAAGGAAACTGGACATTTACTGAAAATAAGAGACCTGGTGATGGCAGCCACCCTATTGATAAGGAAATTACTAACACTTTAGAGGATTTTTTCATCAACCCCCCTTCCATACCTCTCCCCCCTACTACCCCTGATGAAATCTTTGATTACATCAGGCACTTAAAAAATAACAAAGCACCTGGCTCTGATCTAATCACTAATAAAATGGTTAAGAACTTTCCTATCAAAATTTTATACATCCTAACTTATTTAATTAATAAAATTCTTTATTTCAGGCATTTTCCAAATAATTGGAAAATAGCCATTGTTTTCCCCATCAAAAAGCCAGATAAAAACGCCCACAACCCCTCTAGTTATCGTCCAATTTCCCTCCTAAGCATTTTCAGTAAAATCACTGAATATGTTATTCTAATTAGACTCAAAAACTTTACTAACGATACTAAATTTATCAATCCTAATCAATATGGCTTCACCAGGAATCTCTCTACCTATCACCCACTACTCGGACTTACTGAAAAAATCACTGCTGGATTTCAGAGAGGCAGATCCACTGGAGCTGTCTTTCTCGACATCCAAAAGGCTTTCGACAGGGTCTGGGTCAGTGGGCTCATTTATAAGCTCATAATTAACAATTTTCCACCTGCTCTAATTCACCTTATTAATTCCTATCTTGTAAACAGATCCTTTCAAGTAAGAGTAAATGATACCCTCTCTAACATCTTCTGTATCAAATATGGGGTCCCTCTTGGGCCCCCTTTTGTTTAACATCTATATCAACGACATCCCTTCTCACCCCCAAACTAGCACTAATATTTACGCCGACGACACTGTCACGCTCGCTACCTACAAAAATCACAACACTATTACTTTGGCACTTAACAACCACCTATATTTACTCCAAAATTACTTCGACATATGGAAAATCAAAATTAATGTAGATAAAACGATAGCAGTTCTCTTCACAAAAAGGAAAACACAGCCAACGCCTCCTACTCTCTATTCCACACAACTCCAGTGGTCTCAGAGCACAAAATACCTTGGTTTGATCCTCGATAAAAAACTCACTTGGAAACAACATTTAACACACAAGCGCGATAAATTCCGGAGGGCTCTAAGAGCACTCTTCCCCTTAATTGGCCGGAAATCCGATTTAAATATGTATAATAAGTTACTTCTCTACACTGCCGTTTTGCGACCAATAATAACCTATGGTGCGCCTGTGTGGGGCTATGCTGCTGATTCAAATTTAAAAATTCTCGAGATTGCTCAGAACTCATTAATCAGAAATATCGTAAAAGCAGATAGATATACTAGAAACTCCTTAATTTATAATGATATTAAAATTCCCCCTTTTAAAGCATATATACAAAAACTGGCAATCTCATTCTTCAATAGACTTCCTAACATCGATAACGAAAATGTTCAAAAATTAAATAACTACTATCCAGAGCCAGATATAAAAAGACCTAGGAGAATTCTCCTAGACTCATATTATCCCCCCTAACAATTAATTTAGTCACTCACCGTGTGGTGAGTGACCATACTTTTTTCTATATTCTAATTTATTTTCTTGTAATTTCTTAACTTAATTTCAATCCCACACAGGCTAACTTTCTATACCCCTCCCACTTGTTCAGTTCAAATGCATCAGTGCAGCCAATAAGGTGTCTACTCTCCCAGTGCCATGGACCAATCAACAGCTTACCACCCATCAACGATCAGGACTTTCCCGCCGAAATCCAGGATGCATCCCTCACTGTTCCCCTAGCCACGCCTCCTTGCCACAACCAATCAGGAAACTCACACTCAGCCAGGCCCATCCACATCAGGCCACATCTACACTCTCGATATGGGATGGAGGAACGCTTCGCGTTCCGTTTCCCAGAGACGTCAGCAACGTCAACTGGACATTTAAAAAAAATTATTATAGGGATAGTTTAAAAGAATATCTCTTTATTAATTAAAATTAATGTTAGGGGAATATTTTTCCAATTTTTGAGAGATTCAAAAATGAAAAAATTAAAAGCAGTCTGAGATAGTCATATCTCAATAACCATGTTGCCCTTAGAATTTTTATCTCATAATGCAATTTTGTGCTTGTTCTAGTATGTTAGTATAGAATGTACTGCATGCATCCAGACTGGACAAGCAAACATTAGTATTGTTCTGAGTATATCAGACCAGTAATAATGTTAACAAGTCAATATATAATCATTTTATTACTACTAAATGTAAATTTTCCACAAATTAAGGGGATTATTTTTATGCACTTCATTTAAACATTTTTCTTATCACTGTAATAAGTAGTTTGAAAGTGATTCCTTTATCTAATGTTACACCAAAGTATGTATTATTTGTGCATTAAGACCAGGGGATTTTACTCTTGTCCAGGAAAATGTCTAGGTTGTTGATTCTTTTACAGTTTTGAGAGATGACCTCAAATTTGGAAACATTCAGGACAATTTTACATTTAGAGCATTCATCTTTCAATTCTAATGCATATCTATTAGGTAATCTAACAATGTATCTCAGCTAGCAATGCAATATCATCTGCATACATGCAGAGAATTGTGTTGTCATGCCTAGGAATATTGTTTATGTACTTAAAGTATAGGATCTAGGGGGACCCTTGCCGGACTCAATCAATATTTCTTAATTAGGAATAGGCATGAATAATTCAGACAGGAAAATTTCTGTTTTTTGGAGATAATAATTTATTAATTAGTGACAGAAGTATTTATTTTAACCCCTCTATTTCTTGTACCCGTGATATTTACAGGCAGGAGTGTTCAAAAGTAACACGCTAAAAGGATTAAAAACTATTTATAATTTTCTGCCCGGAATCATGTTTATTTCTCCCCAAATGGTAGTACCAGATTATTAGTAACGTGTGTAGTGAGTTATTTCATTTTAAACTAAGTGTTAGCACAATCAAACATATATACATATATAAGTGATATGTTTTTGTAATCTTAGCTCAGTTACTTAGTTCTGCTCTTCGTGAATACATGTGGGTTGTATTCTGCGAAAAAAAATATATATTTTTTTAACATTATCGAGTATTCAGAAAGTGAATCAGATTCTACTCTAAGTATAAATGGATCCAAGAATGATTGTTTTGAAAGTTCGGTTAGTGAATCTGAGAGTAGTGATGATGGATCTGTACTATTACCTGCGATGTTGGCCTTTGCTTCTCATGTACTTAATTATGCATAAGCGTGTGGTATCTACATAAACTAGTACCAAACATCACGTGAAGACGATTGTTTTGGCGTGGTCGATAAAGTACTTGCATACAGAACAGAAGGTACCCAGATGAAATTCTTCCTTTATTGGTGACCCTTGGCTGTGCAAAGGAACGGCACCCTTCACGCGCCACTGTTGTGGCGTCATCTATCCACCGCAAAAGCAACCAAGCCGTCAAACATTAATGCAAATAAGCCCTCACTTAACAAAGTCGTCTTACACAAATGACACAATTCTCAAGCCGTCACGCACAATAACGGAACTGCTCATATGCTCGCCACAAATATGGTATCGTATGTTCGTCTATTCGCCGAATCATTGGCATGGGGATTTGTGGCGTTGTGATATCTATATAAACTAGTACCAAACATCATGTGAAGACGATTGTTTTGGCGTGTAAAGAACAGAAGGTACCCAGATCGAATCCTTCCTTCAAGCGTAATAAAATTCACTTTTAACCTTTAAAACACATGTTTTTAATTTTAACTTTTTGCTAGAAAATAAACATTCAATCATAATAACCCTCAATATTATCTTTTCTTAAAAAATTTATTTTTTGTGTTTCAGGCTAAAAATTTACGCAAAATTTAAGAATAAATACATGTATTGTACATACACTAAATTTTATATAATTTTCTTGAATAAAAAAGATAGGCACTTTTATGACCATTTTCTTCAAAATTATGTGGCCATTAAGGGGTTAATAAATTTATAATTTAGTTCAGTTAAGGATATGAAAAATGAATAGAACAAAGAGATTTCATTACACTACAAATGCTATAATAAATTTGTACAAAAAACATAAGACTATATTCCAATAACTTATTTTTAAATTGTGTATGTTAAAAACTGGCATAAATTTATATTTTATTTAGTAATCTTTGAATAATAGTCTAGGAGGTATATAAAAAGGCCAAATATATGTATATATATATATATTTACTTTTATTTGTTTTAACAAAGTGCAATCAAACTCTTTTACATTTAATAGTTTATATTAGTGATATAATGTATATAATTGCGAAATATATAAAAGCAATTTCAGTGTAAATAATGAATTAACTTAGCTCACCAGGTTCATGAATCATATAATGAATCCATCCTTGACTTTGCTGTACTCCAATATTGCGCCATTCCATTTCACTCATTAAACGGGATTTTGGCAGTAATTTAACCATTTCTTTGGGAATGATTACATGTCTAAAATAAACCAAAAGAATTTAGTAAGAAATTAACTTTATTTCTCATCAAAATTAAAATTATATCACAATATAGCTCATTGAAATTTATTCAATGAGCCACATTCAATTTAATGCATTATTTTTTTCTTATCTGGATTACAATTTTATATATGACATATAAGCATAAGAATATATATGACATATAAGCATAAGAATTGAGAAATATTCAGTAATAATGCAATATTGATGTAATACATTTTATTATTCTTCTAAGGAAGTTTCTTTTTATCTATTTCATGAACATTCTAAACATAAACAACCCTCTGCATTTAACTTCAACTTGTTAACTTCAAAATCAGAGTCTGGATGTCTTTGGTTAGTTAGAAAATATGACAATTTAGAAAGAAATCTCCTTTTGCAGTATAGACTCTTAAAATTAATATTTTTTCTATTTCACGATTTATGTACTTGAAGTTAACAAGAGTAAATGAAAGTCAGTTTTAATATTTAGCGATTTCAGTATTGAATAATATAGAGTACCTACTAGCAACTAGCTATACCTGTTCTTTGCATGGGTGGATTGCAAAAGTTAAACAATACAGATTGAAGGATAAAGAAGTTTTTAATTGAGATAATTTTACGTGAATTGCAAATTAAATAAAAAGCTTTTTGCATATCTCAACTGAACAAACAAACAAAAAAAAAAACATATTTGTTAAATTTTAATTCTGTAGATCTAATAGCTGATAAAAAGGATTTTTTTTTATTTATAAAGCCCCATAACTCTCTTGTGGGTCGATTTTTGAAAACACCTTCCTAGGCGGTGTCTGCTCAGCAAAAGTAATGCATTGTTTCAAATTTTGTGAAATGAACACTTAAAATAGTGTAAATAATTTATATCTGGATGTGTAATACATTAATATTACTTTCTGTTGTATTTATTTTATGTTAAAATTGTAATGTTCGCAAGCAAAGCCGTTCCTTACATTATCATGGCAATTCAATGGAAACATAGCAAAATATTGGCGATAGAGCCAAGCTGGCAATTTGGCGATTGATTGAATGGTGCAGTTGATATGCTGTAGTGCCACCTGGTAGGAAAGTGCAATAAAGAGGATAGCACAAAAACCTCCTCCACAAAAAATACATATACATGCTAATTTTCAAAAGTGATTGGTTGAATGGTGTGGGAGCGAAGCGAGGTCAGATATACAAGCATTCATTTTTATACATATAGATTACAGAACCCAATAAGCAACTCATCCACTATTTTTTTAAAATTCTGATTTAATGTTTTAAGTAATGGAAAAAACTGAAAAGTAGTTTTTTTAATGTTCTATTAAATATTAGTAGTTTTTATAAAACAGATAATAATGTTTACTTTACAATTTCATGAAATAAAAACTTAAATTTTACAACCCCAGGAGAACAATTTGTTAAATTAATGACCCATTTTATAAGATCATTTGGGAAGGGGGTTGAAACCTAAAATGACCCATATGAGCTCAATTTTGAGACTTGGTATCCCACCTAAAAGCATGGCTCGAGTGTAGGAGGGCTAATTTGGATTTTGCAATTTTTATCTAAATGTCATGGTGAGATAACGAATTCATTTTAAAATAAATAATTCCAAATAAAGTACCTTGGCGACCGCTTTTAGTCGCCAAAAAAAAGGATTGCGCCAAGTGGCCCCCCCTACACTACACTTTAACCAAAGGCACTAATTTGATACCTCTAATGTATCGTCAAGTTCAGATATAATGTGGGCTACTATATATATCAGTAGGCTTTACAAAATTTGTTTACTGTTTAGAATTTAAACTGATTTTGGCTAGTGTTCATCAATGTATTTGTTGTTTTACTAATTTCTTTTGATAAGAATCTAACTGCAGTAGGAGCTTAAACATTGTGTATACATTTTTCAGTGAAATAACCATGGCAGTTTCACTAGCATATCTTTGATATATAATAAGCAACCATTTCAGTCCTTAAAAAAATTTAACATGAATAAATATGCAAAAAATACTAAATGGTAGAGGGTTACTTTTTCATTAAAGTAACCAGGGCAGAGACTGATGAAAGTTTGTCTATAAAAATAAATTAGGTTTCTGATATTCCCAAACATATAGACTCAGACATTAAGCCATAAAATTTATATACATATAGATACACACACATGTATATATTTTTTAAAAAAATATTTTAATATTTAGTTTTCTTTGATTTTTGAGATATCTGCATAAAACAATGTCTGTAATAATGATTTACTAAGTTTTTATCAATTGTTATAAAAACTGAGGTATACATAATTGTGTATAAATTGCAGAACTAAGATATGTTATGCAACTTCTTCCTAAATTTTCTTAGTCTTAATTTAATAAGCAAATGCTTCTGAATTTTTTTTTACAAAAAACAAAAAGACAATTATTTTATAAGAAAATAATAAAATTTCCTTAAGATATATTGTTAAAATTTTTGGAGATTTATGTCAAATTACGAAACTTTATTTTACAAATACATGTTCAAATTAACATAAAAATTGGGATTTTCTTTTGTGAAATAAAGAAGCAAAAATGCATGGGTGAATATTGATTTTTTTTCCCCCGCTTCACAAGATTTACTGTTTTTCAAACGCTTTTAAAAGCTTTCATTTTAAAATACAGATATTCACAAGAAATGTATATTAACTTTGTTATACGATTTATATAAAATTACATTATAAATACATATATATGTGTGTGAACATCTTGTTCTATTTGCTCTTCTTTTATCTTGTTATATTCTTACATATTTTGTATTCTCAGAATTATAGCAATTTCAAATATTATTAAAGATGTACTTAATTAAATAAATTTCTTTTAAGTTTTAAGCTGATATTGAACAAATAATAATATAGTAGAATCATAATCAGGACTAACTGGAGCTTCAGATTATGCAGACAAATAAAAGCCTGAATTAAGCAAATAACTTATAAAATGAGCCTTGATACATAGCAAAACACTATGCAGTAAAAAAACTTGTAATTTGAAATATGACAAAACGGTAAATAATTATAAAATGAAAGAATTCAGAAAAATACATACATTACTTACACTTACAAATATATACACACACATTAATTGAAAATGTGCTTCTTTCCAGAATTAAAACTTGTTTTAAAACATGTATTGAAAAGATAGCCTTATATTCAAAGATAGGTTTCATAAGTCAAACATAAATATTTATTAATTTATGAATACTTATTGCATTTTATTTCTTCTCAAAATGCGCAAAGCGCCTATCTTCATCTTAATGGATCATAACATGAATAAAATAAAAATTTAGAAAAATAAATGCTTATAACACCATAAAATAATCAACAAAAAAAACCTCATTTAATTTAAAAGCTGCATGATTATTAGAATAAAATTATATTAAAATTCATAAGCATTGTCGCTGTCAACTTTAAAATTGTTTAGCATTTTGAGAGAATTACATTGAACTATGATCGTTAAAATTTTATACACATAACAAAGGTAACGTTTAAATTAAAATAAAGACAACAAAATATCTTTCATTTATTCGATTAAACATTTAAATAAAAAAGGAGACAAAATATATGCATGGAATCAACAAATAATAAAATAAATAAGGAACAATTATCTTAAAAAAAATTATACCTGTATTCAAACTTATCATCAAAGTATTTACCAGAATAATACATATTTTTGTACGACATTCTATTGATTTGCGTGTTAAAAATCCTATAATTCTGAAGTTAAAAAAAAATAGTCTTGTTTTTTAAGAAACTGCTATAAATAAAGAGTAAAATTGAAAAAAAAATAACACTTCAGCAAAAAAAGTTGTTCGAAATTCGCCCTCTTCTGTAATATTCAGCACAGATACAGTGAAACGGCTCTGGAATGAGATAAATTCATAAGCATTGGCTTGTTTGATCGCAAAGGATATGACATTTATTTTTTTTAAGACTTTTACTAGCAAGTAGCATAGATCTGATATTAAAAACTGAAATCAATGTTTGATCAAATTCAAAAAGTGATTAAAGGGAAACTACAATCAGTGTTTACCTTCCTAAGAATCTTTTTAAGGATAACTGCCTCATGTCTATACTATCAAAATAACATTTTATTTAGGATGCACACAAATATCTTGAAAGATAATTTAAAAGAATTTTACTAAACTTTTCACACTTAATAGATAAAAACATGAACCAGGAACCTATCTTTTAAATGATATTAGCTTGAACCGTATTCACCGACCCCCCCCCCCCCCCTTTTTTTTTTAAATCCTGCACCAGGCTTGACCACCATGAGTCTACGACGGTCAGCCTATTACAGTTCAGAAATACAATAAAAGTAACGATGCTTAACAGCATTAGCCGCAGCTACACCATTGAGTCAGAACAAATAGCCAAATTGTCTGTGCACATGCTTTTAGCAAAATATAAAGGGCAAGTCTGGGAATTTACTTAGCCGAATCTGACAAATGTTTCGTGAAGTAGTCATGTGTAGTTTTAACTCTAAATTAAGTGATACAGAAAAATCTAGGCAGTTCACAAGGAATGGGAACTTTGAATCTTCCTCACATTGTCTCAAATCGTTCGTTGAAAATTAACCTTAAATGAAATATTGATTATTCTTTTAGTACTATGATAACAAACAAGAGAAACAATTTGGGGAAGGTCAGAAAGGTCATGCCTTGACCGTTGTGTCAGCAAAATCATTACTCGTGATTCCATGATGATTTGAAGTCCACTGCAGGGTGACATTGTGACTATTATTCACCAAAGAATTTATCATAAGTTGACAACTAAGAACGGGCCCACTGATTGGAAGTAGGACTGAAGAAATTGCTTTAATATCCTGCCTGTGTGAATCAATTAATATCACGTTCTGATTATCCTCTTTAAGGGATTTTATTCAAAGCCAGTTGGACATCAACCACTTCAGCATCATAGTTGGTACAATTTGCACCAATAACCCAGTTAAAGCTTAAATGCTGAGAACGTCTCCACCCCAGATTTTCAGTCAGCACCAACTGCAGAACCATCCATGTACACATGCAACCAATCCATCAAAGGAAATCTTTCTCCAATAGAGGCCAAAGTGGCAATCTTTAGTTCTGACCCAGGACAGGATTTCTCTCTAGGAGGCAGAATGAAGTCTAAATTATAATTTGCCGTGTTCAAATGCCATAAAAACACACTAGCTTCAAACAAGGTCTGTCTGTTAGAGGAGGGAATATAAAAAATAACAGATAGCTCATTTATCATGTGTAAGAAAGTACCGTAAAATCTGGCGTACTATTTGTTGATACTTGATAACAAGTGTGAACGTTTATTACGAGCTGGATCAAAATTGCTATCATCAGTAGATGTGTCAGATATGTCTAGCACAACTTTCGGCTTTGATTCAGATGAAGAACTTTTTTCGTGCTATAGCAAAAAATTCTTGTTAAAATAAAAAAAAAAATAAAAAATAGTTGGGTATATATATATTTGCAATAACTTGATGTCTATTCAAAATTCGAATCTCCTTTATTTATAACATCTAATTCATGTGAATCCTAATACCCTGTTTCGAAACACGCGTCTCAATTTATCTTTTTTTAAAGCATTAAAAACATTATGCTGGAATATTTATTACTGTCTCTTTAGATCTTGAATTTTCGATAGATTTACTGGCGATTCCAAGAAATACAAGATCATTAATTATTTTCTCGTGCCTGTAGCGGTATCTAAATAAAACCGGTACTTAGACATCGCGCCAAGACGATCGTTTTGGCGTGATCGATAAAGTACAGGCGTTCGGAACGGAAGGTGCCCGGTTCGAATTATCCTACATTGGTGACCCGTGACTGAAGTAAAAAAACGCAACTTTCCGAACTGTCATGGTGCCATCTACCGCAAGAAAAAAATAATAATAAATTCGAAGAGAAAAGAAAAATATATAATAAATAAAAAAAAACACGTTCTCAGTAACAAACAACCCCAAAAAAATCGTTTGCCTATCCACCTCACTGATGAGAGAGTAGTGTAGTGGTATCTAAATAAAACCGGTAATTAGACATTGCACCAAGACGATCGTTTTGGCGTGATCGATAAAGTACTGGTGCCTGTTCGAATGCCTAACTAACCGGGTTTCAATATTCCCTAAATGATGTCATTTCCCTAAATAGCTAATTATTCCCTTCGCCTAAACACGTGACTGTATTTTTAATATTGCGTTTTTCCCTGTATATAAAACCTTGATACTTATTTGTAAGCATGATCAAATAACTCGTCTGATGATCAATATAAATAAATGACGTGATCACAAGATCAAGGCTCTTTCTTTTTTTCGGCCATAATTATTTCATCATAGTTAATCAAAATGAAAACTTTTCACGCCAATATATTTCATTTTTATATATACTCCTAATTGATTTTGTACAATTCTGAATAAATAATTCTCAGGACAACTCTGAAAATACAATAATTGTTCTAGAATTTCAAATAGATTTAGGTTTTAAAAAGATGAATTACATTTTGGTAAATAAAGTATTATTTGCAAGAGTTCTCTTTCTAAAAATATCGTACATGACGCGATCCCGATTTCAAATATATATATAACTTCTTTTTAATAATTATATTAAAATTACCTCTTTTATAAGTTGACCAATAGTCCTTTTATAAGCTTTGTCCATCCTCGAAAAGTGTCCACCTACTTGTCCTCCTTTTTCATATTTTAAAACTAATCTATTAATCTCTGTATTCAGACATGCCAGGCCGAACTGTTATTCGTCATGTGCTTGTACAGTATGAATTATCGGAGATATTGCAGTATTTTGATCATAATCAGGCATCTCTATTTTCCACAAAAATATTGTTGGTGAACATATTTCAGCTACATAAATTAGTCTTATTTTGAACGGTTTTGTTCTCAATAAAAATCGCGATTTAAAGAAAAATTTATTTTTTTAATAATAAAAAGGAAATTGTCAAACTTAGAAGAATCAAATCCGGGCATAACGGATAAATTTATCATAGAATTGCAGAATTTTTACCATGTTTCCAATGCGTCGAAGAATGGTCTAAAACAAATATCACAGGAAATAACAGTTTTCAATGGTGTTTTTTGATTCATCGTAAGTAAATTGGTATCGAAAAAAATGCCTGATATTAAAATCAATGACAATTGTCTGTTTGAAGATATTAGAAGACTGAATGTATATTTGAATTCTGATAAATTAAAACAATGCGAAAATCATCTTGTTGAAAATGATAAAAGATGGGTGGAAATATTTAACCATTTCAAAAATGAACACCATATGAAAATTTAGTTATTTTTGTTGAACTTACGTTGTGCCGCCCTGTAACGTAACTAATATAGTAGTTGAAAACGTTTTTTTTTTTTCAATTGGTAGAAATCAAGATTGAATGTTGATACTTTAGCTTTTACCGTAAAGTTCAATATGAAGGATATTTCCTGCTCTGAAATTTCCAGTGTATTAGAAAATAATAAATTGACAAAAAAAAAAAAAAAAAAAAAATCATTCAATGGAAAAATACTCGATTAAAGAGTATAATTAAAAGGAATTAAGCTTAATTAGTGTAATTTTGTTTGGATTAATAAAATGTTTCATATATTTACGTTGCAATTTTTTCTTAAATTTTTCGTTCTCCTTTTCATTGTAAAAAAATTGGTCACCTTATCACTTATGATATTCATATGTTATCATTAGCGTTCAAACACAAATCAGGAATGTATTTTGTAAATAACTTTAAAAAAAAAATCAATACAGCATTTCAAACCGAGAGTACTATACATAAAGGACGTGAGTTTCCTAGTTAGTATTGTTCAAGTTTTAAATTCAAACCAAACATGGTCATGCGGAATACAATTAAAATACACAAGTCAGGTGTTCTTCTCATCAATTGATTCAGAATTACAAAGTCTGTCAACAATAGCCTGTTATGTTTCTGCAAGCAAGATGTTAATACAAACAAATAAATTGAAATATCTAAACTTGAGATGTGTATCAAGTATTTTTTAATAATTCTATACCACAAATTAGAAAAGGGGGAGGGGAGCATAAAATTGGATTGCTAATTTTTTAAAAATTTCATCTGAAAATAATATTCTTAGATTACTTTTTGAAATCTAAATTTAAATCTAAGCTCAAAAAGTGTGTGTGATGATATATATCAATCCTTGATTATAAAAATCTTTCATAAATTTAGCTCAGCAAAAGTTATTGCCCATGCAATGTAAACAGCCAACACAGCAACTTAATATAATTAAACAGCAAATTTTCTTCATGTAAAACCCACAAACTGTCGAAACAAATTGTTATTGTCTCTATTAATGTTAAATGATGAAAAATGTTTGTCCAGTTAAATGACATTGTTTTCAACATAAGTTAAGAACTATTTGTGTAAATCAATATGAATCATTTGAAAAAAAAATAAAAAATCCACTAAATGTCTTTATAATAAACAAGTTGTCATATATTCTCGAATAATATTAAAAAAAATTATTTTGTTGGAGGAAGATAGGCAATAACTACAAACATGCTTCGATCATCAGTCACATATGGGAAACATTTTAGAAATAATGTTAACATGAATTAGTTACAGATAATCTTTTTCATTCATGAAGCCAAACGCTTAAAATGCGCTAATCTAAAAAAAAAAAAGTGGTACTTAAATACATTTCAGCAATAAGTGAAAACACACACACATTAACTACTGAAAAATAAGTGATAAGAAAGAAAACACCTCACAAACAGCATCTATACAAGGCGCCGGCAACCTCTATGGAACGTGATGCAATTTTCATAGTTGCACTTTACATCTCTATAAAATTATCAGATAAAGTGAAATCACCCTCTCGAATATTTCATTAAGTTCAGTCAGCTTCAGAATTTACCATGGTTTGTTGGCAGTGGATCCCATAACTCTAAACCAGATTTAGCTGAAAAGAGTGACATCAGCATATGATTCTTTAAAGCCTTCATATTATGCCCCATAAAAAAAACCTTCTACATCCAGATAAATTCAAAGTTGTTTTTATATACTGTTAAAGAATTGGACCTAATATCGACATACTTTTTCGGATACAAAAATGTTCCCTCATTAATTGCATTCTAACTTCACAGTCACTCAGACAAACAACATATTTCAATATGTTATTAACTTCAGCTAATATTGATCCATTATTCTAAATTTCATTCCTTGCATTATGTAAAATTGATTTTTAATTCAACTTGTTAAAATGAAAAATTGCATTTTTTCAGAGTGTTTTTTAAATTTAAAGGGCTTGGTACAGTGAGTAAGCGTATATTAATAATTATATAGTCATATAATTATATACAGGTCACTATAAAGGTCACAATGGCTGTTGGCGATGGACTTCCGAATTTTGAATCAAGGTCAAGTGATAACGACGGCACCTGATCTGGTGTTTCCACTCCAAACTTCCACACTACATCAATGGGAGGACATTGAGCTTCTTTACACTGGGGACCTTCAGGGGCAAAAGGCACAGTTCAATTAATGGATCTATATGTTAACATTGCATAAATTAACTAATACTGGGAAATTTTTCTAACTAAAAATGTTTTATAAGCTTAAATCCTGCCTTTTGGCATTCAGCAAAGACAATCCTAAAGAGCAATAATCTCTATGTAGTGATTTAAAAGGGAACTGAAACTTCAACCCACAGTTATGAAATGAAAGTACATTACTAACATTTTTTATTAGAATACCAACCATATCTTCAGAAATTCATGATTACAACTTGGAGACAAAGATATTTCAATTTGCATCATTATTCAGTGTAAATTAGTAGACATGATTGGATATATATCCTTATGGGCCAATAATGGAATTTTTCATAAATATTTTTTAACACTGTATTAAGCATTTTTTTCTTTATTTTAAATAAGAATTAAGCTAGAAAAAAAGCCAAAATATCCGCAAATAAAATATGAGTGATATAAAACAAAACAATATGAATTTACTATATTTACATAAATTGTTAACAGATCATAAAATGCCATTCTGAAATGCATGTCATTCAAGTGAATTTTGAATTTCTCTATAGTTTTTTTTCCTTTGTAAAATCTAAGTCATAATATTTGCTTTACACATTTCAAATAAACACATACACACAAAAAATGAGATAAATCATAATTATTTTTATTCCTGTAAAACTAATATACAATTCAAAAATGCTAATTACATAAATAAAGATCATTCTTTTGTTTTTAGTTTATCTTCAAGCCTTTCAAATTCCTTTTGTGCCATTTCATCAAGCTCATCAGTCACCTTTAATATAAAAAAAAAAAATTGAAAATATTCATGCAATCATTAAATACTGTTATATAGATACTGCAAATATTATATAAATTACCTTAATTAAGTTAACACAACCTCTGACAATAAAGTTTGGTGAATAGTCCTGTAACATTGATGTTGATGAAATATTAATGAAAGTTACCTTACTCTCCTTCAAAATAGTCCCCTCCCATAACTAAGCACCATTGAGATCTGCTATAAATGTCCTGGAAACTTTGCAAGAAGTCTTCCTTTGGGGAATGGAGTTCAAAAGCCTTGTCACATTTCGTTGGATGTCAGGAATATTGTCAAATCTCTTTCCTTTGAAAGCAAGTTTGAGTTGTTGGGATAGGAAATCTGGAGAATTGAGATCTGGCGAGTATGGTGGATGTTCAATTTGCACCCACCCTTTTTTTGCCAGGAACTGTTTGACAATATTGGCTGTGTGAGGGTGAGCATTGTTGTGAACAAAAAACCATGAACCTTGTTGTGCGTATTGTGGTTGTACCCTGGGTAGATGTTTCCTGAAATGGATCAAACTTTCTATGTACCTAACAGCATTCATCCTCGTTCCCTCAAGTAGAAATTCCTCTTGGATAATGCTTTGACTATCAAAAAAAAAATGTTGAACAATCGTTTTAATGTGTGATTTTTCTGCTGACCTTTTTCGGATGAGGTAATGCAGGAGAATGCCATTCTGTGCTTTGCCGTTTCGTTTAAAGGTGGTACCCGAGTTCTCAGGATTTATCCTCAGTGACAATGCAATTCAAGAAATTTGGTGTTGCATCCGCCGTTTCAACAAAATCCTGTGACACTCCTAAACATGACTGCTTCTGATCGTCAGTCAAGTAATGTGGCACAAGACGACAATCGTCTTTCTTATCCCTGAATTCTGGGTACCGATTAGTCATATAGATTCACAGTTAATTTGAAATTCATCAGCTATCTTGCGCACAGTTAATCAATGATTTTTTGTGAGTGATTTCCACACTTTTTGAATGTTTTCGTCACTGACGGAGATCACTGGTCTTCCGCTACAGGAGTTGTCAGAAACATTTTCCCGGCCTTCTCGAAAACAGGCGAACCACTTGTACACACACTTCATGGACAGTGCTTGATTTTCATAAACACGTACCAGCATCGCATAAGTTCCTTTCGGTGTCTGGCCAAACTTAAAGCAAAACTTTAAATTGATCTTTCGTTCATTCATTTTCCAGTTTTCAGTTAAGAACCAAAGCATTAAACAAGCACTTTGTAAAACAAGTCTTACACGGAACACAAATGACGCTCAACTAAACAAAGGTAGGGGCAGATGGTCAACACCTACCACTACGCATGTGCAGCATTTTGTTTTGCCAGTGTTTCCAGATTGAGCCATTTTTACTTCATTCACCAAACTTTATTGTCAGAGGTTGTATGTAAAAATTATTCTTCACACATTTTGTATTTACTTAAATAATCAAATGTATAATGATATATTCAACATATACAAATTTAAGCTGTAATATTGTGAATCATTTTTATTTATATGTACAAAATGTTTAAATGTGTTATAAATATATAATTAGCACATTAAATAATCCCTAAATACAATTTTTTAAACTGTCTGTTTTTTAATGTTTAAACCATACCTGAATTACTCCCTTAACTTCAGGAATATAAAACTGCAGCATATTTTCAACACCACTCTTTAAAGTCACTACAGAACTTGGGCAACTGGTACATGCTCCTTGCATTTTGAGTTTAACAATGCCATCCTCAAAGCCCTAAAATACATTTCATGTTTTTTAAATCTCATTAAAAAAATTGGGGAAATGTTTGAAAATGCATATTATGTCATGTGCCAATGCATGTATGGATGTATACATGAATACATATGATACATACATACATACAATATATATACTATACATAATCATTAATATAATACACTATAAATTGCTATACATATAATTTAAAGTTCAACTATAAATAGAAGTATAACAAGAAAATACCAGTTAAAATGAGTTGTCAACAGAAGTATAACAGCAAATTTTAAGTCTTAAGAACTAATATTGCACAGTTAAATATAGTTTGAAGATCACTGCTGTAGAGTAATAATATGACTAAAAAACTTGGCCACAAAAGTAGATATCATTATAAAAATACACAAAGTTCTAAGGTGATAGTTTGGCTAAAAAACTCTAGAAAGTCCTATAAGGTTTTTTCCAGCCTACCTAAAGAGAAGTAATGTTGAAGTAAAAGCTTGGCAATGATTTTGTTTTTTCTTTGTCCTCATGGAATATTGTGACAAATTGTTTTTAATGATGTGTAAATTTTGTATCTAAGCTATTGTGGATTTTACCAGTGATAACTCCTGTTAATTAAACCTGCTGTAAGTACTGAAGAGCTCCAGAATAAATTATGATGTACTCCGAAAGAGCTCGTCAGTTAATTCAATGGACCTTAACTAGATTTTAAAGATGTTTAGCCCTGCAACAATACCCTTTTCATTACATGTTTGGTTATTTTAAATAAAATATAATTAAATACGATCCAAGACTATTTACAAATCTTATATATTTTACAATTCATACACACCATTGATACATTAACAAGATATTACATTTTCTATTAAATGCAAAATATCTAATGTACAATAATAGCATTTTAAGAAAACAATAACAAAAAATGAGTAACATTAAGTCATGGAGATAACACACCAAAATAAGAACATTTTAAAACACACCAATTAATTATTAACCAAGATTGATATATTTTTTTTAAAAAACAACTGTTTATAAATGTATATTTAGCATTTAAATTTAAGATTTCCCATAATGCACTATAATAAAACTTCAAAGTTCCCACAGGATTTCCCACCTAACTTCTTACTTGAAGCCTAAATTTTACTTTTACTCATTACTTTACTTCATCCAATGAAAAAAGTTGTGTAGAAGTACATTACATGACACATTCTAATGATTTGTTTACAATGATAATATTTATGATACCTATGCGGAAGTATTGTAAAGTTTTAATTATCAGATGCCTTTGCTAATCCTAGTGCACTGTTTCTTGATCAGAGCATCATGCAATTTATTTAACACAACTCTATGACAGTTCCAAAAAACAGATAGTGTGACCTTCCTCATAGACTCCTGCACCTTAGTCTTCTTGGGGAAAGTGAGTCTTAGTGCTTGCTTCTCCCTTTGGATCATATAGATGTATTTAAAATTCGTTCATAATCAGCAAGCAACTAAACAAATCCCCTTAATTTTGCTCCAAAAGATTCAGCATTTCTGAGTCAACAAGGGAGTAGTAATCGTAGAACTCAGTAAGCTGACACGTAAACAGTTCTTCACAAATAATTTTCTATGTACTGCCATAGTTAAAGAAGTTTCATTCCTGATTTATCGATAGATATTTTTTTATTTTACAGAATAAAATCTTTTATAGTTGTAGCAGCATTGCCTGTGAGCAGTGGTCTTCTACTTCTTGGATCATCTGCGAGAGACACGCAGCCAATCTGCAAATTCTGCTTTCATCTCACAAATGTCACATAATGGAAACATCATTTTACTGTTGATTTCCCACAAACTGTAATCTTTCAATCGAAGGGACTTAATCACGTTTTGAGCCTCTATCTTTTACAAAATTAGGTAATAAGGATCAATCAATGTGCAGAACAAATTTTATCCAGATACATTGGTTATTTCTTAGTAATAAATAAAACTTTATGATAACCTTAAGTGTATAATGTGTATGTGTGTCAGGAAGTAATTTTAATTTAATTACAAAATAACTGCTATGTATTATTCTTCATAGATAAAAATAAATTCAAAAGAAAAATATTATAATTTCCAACAAAAGTCTAAACATAGATCATTTATTAAATACAACCATTTTAACTTTCCAGTATTCACTAAAGAATAAAATGCCATGAAAAAGATTCCTTAAAATTATACTTAATTGTTAATTGAAAAATCATAAGAATCATTAAAACTCATCATATAGAATGTTTAATAAGATAAAAAAGGAAAAAAAAATTTTTTTTAAACTTTATTTGCAAAAAATAATTATGAAATGCGAAAAAGTTCATGTAATTTTTTAAAAATGTGTATACAAGGTGTCCTAGGATTATTGAGACAAACTTTAAGGGGAGGTAAGGGACATCACAAAGATTCAGATTTACATAGCAACCCATGGTTGGAAACTTCATGGGAAAGTAGTAAGACAGCTTCAAGAAATGAAGTGACACAAAACTGAGATCATCTGAAACATTTATTGGTCAAAGATATTACATGTGGCTGCGTGTGTGTGTGTGTGTGGGGGGGGGCATGGAAAAATGAAAAAGTTATAAAAGATGTTCAAAGTTTCCACCATAGCATTCCACAATGCATTTGTTACCCATTTGGACCATGAATTGGTAAACTCGTTCAAATACATCTAGATTTTGCTGAATATCTGCGGCAGCACAGACGATTCTTGCAACTAGACCTAGAATAGTTATGGTACTGCTTGATGATGGTATGGGTGCAAGCCTTCATGTTGCAAAACATAATGAACACTACTTCGAGATCCTCCTACGGCAGCAGCAATGGCTCCTATATATCCAGCTACAGCTCCTTCCAACACTATCCAACACATTTTGTTCAATGCTGGGAGTTCGAGTCAAACAAGGTCCACATCTACTATGTCTATTACCTAGTAAGGATCCATATTCACACAAATTGTGATGCAAAGTAGAAACTATACGGAGGTCCAGTGCATCTCTCTATGGGTATCTTTTGCAATACAATCTTTCTGCTGAGGATGCATTTTCTTTTGTAAATCCATAAATCAGGTGTATATCTGCCAGCTCAGTGTTGGTAAAAAATTCCATACTCCTCTGCAGGCAATGACAGCTCAAATGACTGCAGTAAAGCAGGTCTCCAATGCTCTTGTGAACAATAAAAGCATTGGTGGTGCTCTGGAGCCAGACCATTGGTAGAGCTTAGAAGAAAACCTAGTGCCGAACGAAGACGTTTCCGACCATGGGTTGCAATGCAAATCTCAATCCTTGTGTGATGTCCCCTACCTCCCCATAAAGTTTGTCCCAATAATCCTGGGACACCATGTATATAAATATGAAAAAATTTTGTACAAAAAATAACCAGAAAAACATCCTTATTTCTTTCTATAAATACTATATATTTAATAAAGGACATTTTCAAATAAATGATTTCATTATTCTTCATTACAAAAATTAAAATATTCATTCTCTAATCAGAATTACTTTTTAAAAATATTGACTTGCCATAAATATTATATCACCTCCATCTTCTTGAACAACAGGACGAATTCTAGTTTCCAGCAATTCCTTAATCATCATAACAGTTTCATCATCATTAGGATCAAAATCTAATGACAGAACATTATTATTATACCATAGGTATACATTTTAAACATCAACTACAATGAACAGATATTAAAGTAATAAATTCATTTCTTTTTACAGTAGATAAATAAATTTTATGTCATTATTGCTTCAACAGAAAAATTCTGTTAAACAAGAGCCAATAATTTAAACAAAAATTTTTTATAAAAATTCTTTGCAAATTTTGCAAAAAATGGTTTATATGTTAAAATATATACACATAAATACATATTCATAGTCAAGTCACATTAATGTGACCACCACACACTTTCGACGTTAAATAACCAATCACAGAAGGCAGGTGGCAACACAGTGCAACTGAGAAAATATAAAGGGCTTGTGAGGGCTTTGGAAAACATTGCAATTGTTGGTGCAATGCAGAAATGGAGTGATTTATCTGACATCCAAAAGGGCATGATCATTGGATTTTGGGCCAAGAGTGGAAGCATTTTTGAAACAATTAAGTTTGTGAACTGTTCGCATGCCACCATGGTAAAAGTATACTGTGCACGATAAAATGGGACAGTACAAAATCAGCAATGTGGCAAATGAGGTGCACCACAAGCCATAGATGACAGCAGTGAATGACGGCTGTGGAGTTGCATTTCAGCAAATAGATGTGCTGCTATTAAGCAACTGACCATCCAGATGAACCAAGGGGCTACCAACAGTGTCTCCCAAATTACTATTCACCAAACCTTGCCGCATCTGGGCTTCCAAAGCAGATGCCTGGTTCATGCATCTATGCTGACTGCTGTTCATCAGCAATGAAGGTTGGAACTTGCACACCAGTACTGCAACTGGACGTCAGCTAAGTGGCGACAGGTAGCATTTTCTGATGAATCACGTTTTATGCTACATCAGACAAATCAACATTGGCATATATGGCATGAAACTTCTGAAAGCAAACACCCTGCAACCATTTTTGGAATGATTCAGGCTGGAGGCAGGAGCATTATGGTGTGGGGAATGTTTTCCTGACATTCTCTGGGTTCACTCACAATTGTGGAAGGCACGATGGATCAATAAAAGTACACATCTGTCCTTGCAGTCCATGTTCAACTCTATATACACATTGTTTTCCTCACAATGATGGCATCTACCAGCAAGACAATGCAAAGTGTCACACAGCTGCCAGTGTACGTGCGAGGTTTGAAGAGCACCAGATTAAGTTTACCTTTCTCCCCTTGCCAGCACACTCACCTGACTTAAACCCAATCAAGAATTTGTGGAACCATCTTGATCGGGTTGTTTGTGCCATGAATCCTCACCTGCATAATTTAATGCAGCTGGCCACTGCACTGGAATTAGCATGGCTTAACATCCGAGTGAACACCTTCAGGAACCTAAATGGCTCTCTTCCTGCATGTCTTGCAGCAGTCCGCTCTGTGAAAGGTAGTTATTCTCGAATTTGACAGGCGGTCACATTAATGTGACTGGACTGTGTATATGTCATTAATCATACACTAAATTGCCATAAAACTTTAATGCTAAGCAATAAATAGAAATATAAAAAGACTGTAAAAATAAAATAATGCAGACACAATTATATATATATATTTATTTATATATACACAATATATAGTAACTTCAAGTTTTAATAAAATGTTAAACAATAAATTTTGTATATCAAGCGATCAAATTTATTTACAAAGGCAAAAACACCACAACTGCGCTTCCATTGTAAGGTTGCTATACTGGTGACCTCAGCAAATAACGTTGCTAAATTCTCTATTTTATAGAAAAATTTTAAGTGGGAAAGCTGTTTCACCTAAAAGTAAAAGTCAAAATACTTCAAAACTGCTTTTACATTTAAAATTTTTTATAGCTATTGAATGCTATCTGTTACTTATTTTAAATTTCAGCCATATAATTTATCACATTTCATAAGAAACAGGAAATAATTCAATAGCTACAGTCCCATACATAAATTCTATTTTCCTATTTAATAAATATTTATTACTATTTTTTTTATGAAAAAAATATTACTTATTTAAATTATAGGTTTTGATTTGTGTAGCAATGTATTTCATATTCCGTTGAAAAATCTGAATTCTTCAGAAGAATTTGTAAAACTATTCATTCGCCCATTAGCATTATGTATGGAAAATTATTTCGAAGTTTATATACAAAATGAAAATTCCATAAATACACACAAAGTGCCAAAAGTCATAGAACAGCAATATGCAAACATTTAAAAAAGAAGATCAAATAAGAAAAGTATCAATATATAGAGCATGGGACGAGGCTTTACGCGACTTTTAACTACTAATCCTCTTGGGGAATCTTTGGGCCAGCAATCGCATTTATTTCACAGCCATCCCTCTCAAGAAGAAACCATGAGATGCAAATTAGTTAGTGTATATAAAGTTAAAGTTTATTAATCGTAGATCAGTAGGAGCGGAGCAGCTGAACACCGTGTTACTAGGGTAAGAATTAGAATTATGCATCGTGACTAGAGGGCGGATTTTAGCTACTAAATTAGTGAATCTATAATTAATAGGATAGGATAGATTAAAGTTAATCTATTCAGATTTCGTGCGCTTATTCACGAATAGTCGTTGCTTTCTCTATATCACTCCAAGGGTTATATCACGGATAGTCTTGGTCATTCATCATTCCCTCCTACAGCTTTAGGTAGAAAAGATGATGAGGAAGCGACCCCAGGGGTAAGATCATTACAAGCATAATCAGGACTTATCAGGGTACTTAATTCTGATGTGATTATCACATCCAAATAGAATTAATAGCCTTTGAATGTGGAATATTAGTTCGAATTATATGCATGGGCATTCCATCTCTTAAAGTGTAAGGGAATTTAACATTTATTGCTCTTAATGTCAAGAGTATGCTGTGGTTATATAATTTCTAACATTACCTCACATCATGGTAGTTGATAATATCGATTTTAATGATACAAACCAAAATGCATGGAATGTTTGGTGTTACCAGACCAACAACATTACATCAAACAACACTAACAATCAATGTGGGATGTATAACAAATGTCACAAGAAGGACAAAACAATGAAATTTAGTGTTAATGGAATAATACAGCAGAAGATTAATTTAAGTGCCTTTACTAACGATACACCATTGGCTGCACTGTCTGCTAGACATGTGTGTGAACATGCTGGTTGATTTTTAATAATTAGAAAAAACATTATTTAGTGAAATGAGCCACCATTACAATCAATAGATGCTGATGATAGGGTTTTAATTTGCACAAAGCGCAAGAGATCGTGGATTCAAGTTATCAAGAAGGCACTGTGCAAGGTGTTGGTGGATAATTACTGATAAGGTCTGTCTTTACATGGAATTTACTAGGCTATTTGGTCAAACTAAACCAATCATTGAATGGATATTATAATGCTTAGCTACTTGGAAACCAGTTGCAGCCATTTATGGACTTCATATACCCAAACAATGAAGGGATTTTTCAGAATGGCAATGTACCATGTCACCGGGCCCGAATCATTGATGATTTTTATCACTGATCTAAAGCAGGAGTGGCCAATCCCCAGCACGCATGCCACAATGTGGCACGGAGGAGTTGTAACAGTGGCACACAATGGCTAATTGAATTTTTTTTTTAAATTTGAAAAAAAATAAATGGCAATTTTTTTTACAATTTTATAAAAATGTGATTGTCTCAACCAAAAAAAAAATATCCTCAAAATTTATTTTAAATACAATTAATTAATTTAATTACAATAAATAGTTATGTAGAGAATTCTTCTTCATTCTTATTGGTGGTGGCTTTGCAAAGGTAAATATGAGATTTTAAAACTTAGGCAGGGTTTTTAAAAATATTTGGAAGAAAAAATGAACTGCCCAATGAGAGATAGCTACTCAAGAATGAAAATTGGTTGTTGTATTTAGCTTTTCTTACTGATATTATGGGACATTTAAATTTAAGATTACAGAGAAAAGATTGTATTTTTCTACCTTAGTTGATCATATATCTCCTTTGGTTAACACACTTTTGCATTTTTGTCTCCATTTTGGAGAAGAAATATTCACCCATTTCGCATTATTGCAGGAAATATACTAAAATTAATAATGCTTCAAGCTATGATAGATTTCAAATTTTAATATATCTATTTTTAGCAAAATTCATTCAGTGTTAGGTCAGACGATTTTTAAGATGATTAAAAAATGCTAATCTCTTCACAAATGCTTTTTCAATATCTATGTTAAACATTAATTATTACCAAACTGAAATCCCAATCTAAATTAATGAGCTACAGCATCATACTACACAGAAAAGCAAATATAAGAAATTTATTTAACTTCAAGTGATCAGAATTTTGGAAATTTGTATCAATAAACATTTTTTAAAAACTTATGTGATTTGGCTTAAGTTATTATTGTAGGTTTTGAACCAACATATTTGTGAACAAATGTTTTCTATTATGAACATAATAAAATCAAAATGTCGCTCAAAATTAACTGATTTTCACCTAAGAAAACCTAATTTTGTTAACATTTTTAGGAGAATTAATCCCAATTTAGACAACTTGGTAAAAAAAAAAAAACACTAAAAATTCCAAAACCTCATTCAGCAAATACTGAGAAATTAATAATTATTTAGAATTAATGGTGTTTAAAGTTAGTCACACATATCTAACCTAACTGATTCTGAACCCGTAAAAATTTATTAACCATAAAATCTTTTATTTTCTCTTATTTATTAACATTTTCTTTAAATTTCCACTAAAAATTGCATAAAAAATGTGCTATTTGCATAACAATTTAATAATATGCCTATAAGTAACATTTTTTCACCTTTTCATATTTTTTGCTCATTTGAAAAATTGGAAGTAGCATGCATAACTTTTTTCCATCAGATAGTGGCACTCTTCCCAAAAAGGTTGGCCATCCCTAATCTAAAGCATGTTTGTGCACAAAATCTTGTACTGGCAACTCACAACTAAAGTCTACAGAGACAACATGGCTGAATGCTTCTTTAGGGAGTTTCCAATGACTTGTTAAATCAATGCAATATAGAGTTGCTACACTTTGCTTGACGAAAAATGTATGACATGTTATTCAGAAATATTTCACAATAGTGTGTGTAATATCATCAAAATAGATGTAGAAAAATCTTCAGAAACTGTTTTCATAAAAGAAACTTACCAGTATCAGATGATGTTTGATCAGTATTAACAACTGGTAAACCTGTAGCAAAGAAATCCATAACTGTTGCAAATATTTGAGGTTTCAAAACTTTCCACTCAATATCCTCATCTGCCTAATAAAATTGCAAAGAGAATAACACAGAAATGGAACACTTGGAAACAAAACACACACACGATATACATATTTACTCATATATTCTTTGATATATGATTGATTATCTAATGAAAAACCTAAGTATTTCTATGTAACTGATGTAACAAATATTTCTGCAATAAAATAAAAGCTATGAGCTCTCAAGCAGTTCAAATGAGAGGTTAGGAATACAAATCCCTTCACCATGAAGGAGCAGTTTAACTGCAATAAAAATAGTCAATGAAATGCACACGATTTTAAAAATTACAATTTTAGAACAATAAAATTATTTGTACTAAATTTCAATCTTTACAATGTGAGGAAATCAATAAGGCATTGATTGGGCTGATATATTACAACAGCACAAATAATGCACTATTTTTAGATTACTTCAAAAAATTTGGAATCCTACAGTATGTTTATTCAGCATTTAAAAATTTTGAGGTAAATGTTTAACAATTGCTTTGCATAAGGAAAAGTAAACATACTTTTTTTATTGCAAAAAATGCAAGATGACCAAAGAAGTAATGTCATAAATTTTTATCACCATAAATACCAAATTTTCATGACATAAAAAAATAGACTAATTACTAAGCTTAATTTTCTTATTCATTTAATGAGAAGTGAAAAAAGAGAGGTACTTTCATCATAACTAGAGATAAAATACTAAAACATGAAAATTTTTATTAATTAAATAACTACTCATATGCCTTAAAAATATATATCCAAAACAAAACCATCATTCAATTTGCACATCTCAAATGTTACAATAATGAATAACATACCTTATTGAAATGACAGAGTAGTTTAAAAACATTACATACAGTTAAATATTAATCAAAATATTTTTATATTAATTATTAATGCCTGATTTTCACAACTGAGAACAATGAAATTAATAAAATAAAAATATAAAGAAATAATGACAATATTTTAAATTTATTAGCTTAAGAATACAAATACTTATGTAAATTTGAAAACGGAAATTTTAAGTGTTTTACATCAATTGCAATAACATATAATAGAATAAAATTTAAACAGTATTAGACAGGGGGGAGGGTACAGTACAGGGGGGGAAATTACCATTGAAATATAACTTAGTTTCACTGTATGCAGGAAAAACTAAAATATTGAAGTCCTTACATTTTTATTTAGTTTGCTTGCTTACCTTAGAAACTGTAATGAAATCTGGACCAAAAAATACTGATGACACCCCTTCAATTTGAAATAACTGCCTAGCTAAAGGTGATTTAATTGCTTCTCTAACATTTGGAGCTTCAAATGTACCTGATTCAAGAACAGGAATACCAGGTATGAATTTCAAGCTGTTTGGATTGGGTGTTTCTTGAGTCTGAATGAACAGTGATCTTTCTAAAAAGGAACAACCAATAGTGAATATGTAAAATTTAAAAATAAAATGTAGCAAAAATGTTTTATTTCATACTATATTGAAATGACTTTAATACTTAGATTAAGAATGTAAAGGAAATTAAATTATGAAAAAAAGAGAATGAAAAAGAATATAAAGATACAACTCAAAAAGGCATTAATAATGACAATGAAAAAAGTTCACAATAAATACAGGATTATTATTATCTGAATTGCAGCATTCTCACATAACAGTTGAATGTTAAAAATATAATCTACTTTGCTCAAGTTATTAAAAAGTATTCAATTATTTTAACTAAATAATAAAATTAAAAAAAAAATATGCAAAAGTGTTTTTTTTTTGTGAAAAAAATGTTTATAAAACAAATTTTTTCCACCGCTTACACAGATTACTTACGCACAGACTTTGGCAAACAAAAAATATATAAATTTGCTTTTTATTAAAAAATTGATGTACTTAATGGAAAATATTTAAGCAAATGATAATCTCACAAAAATAACCAAGGAAGATGATACAAATGAAATTGACACACAGACAGTCATGTAGACTCATCAGTATTTATAAAGAAGTTGTTCACTCTAACAATAACAAATTACAATTAAATGCTCTTATTACATAAACTAAGCAATTGGGATTTCGTGAGTGAGTACTTTTGAGAAGTTGCTTTTTACAAAAACATGTTTTGCATTTGAAAGATTCATGAAATATAACATAATTTTTAAGACATTCCTTCCGTTCTCTGTGGCTCTACAGCCCAGGATAGGCATTGGCCTTCTCAAGAAGCCTTTTCCACGCCAGCCTTCTTCTTGCTAGTGTTCTCAAATTCTTAGTTCTCAAAACTAGGAGATCTTTTTTTTAGATCATCAATCCATCTAAAATTTGGCCTGCCCTTTTTTTGTGTGCCAATTGGTTGAGTATTGAAGACTTTTTTTAGTGGTGGGGTCTTTGTTTATTCTGACAACGTGACCTGCCCATTTAATTCGTAGTATTTTGGAGAAGTTAACAATGTCAGATTCATTATATGATTGATAGAGCTCAAAATTTGACCTCATTTGCCACATTCTATTTTCCTGAATTCCTCCAAAAATATTTCTTTTATAAATACTTATCATGTTTTCATCTGTTCAAGACATGGACCAAGTTTCACAAGCATGATACTGATCTTAAAAGACTTTTATACAATAAAACCTTTGTTTTTCTTTTGATTAAATTCGATTTCATATATTTTTGTATTTCATTAAGACATCTATTAGCCCATAGTAATTATCTTTTGGATTTCTGTGGTACAATCGTTTTTATTGTTAATTTCCGAATCTAAATAAGTGAAACTGTCAACACCTTCAAAATTATACACTTCAATTTTAAAGAGGGAATTTTTAAAACATGATTTAGTGCAAGGCATGTACTATTCTCATTGATTTTCAGTCTCATCTTGAGGGCATATTTCTCTAATGACTTGTCTTAGTGCGGTGGGTGTTCGAGCAATGATATCAATGTCATCAGCAAAAGCCATAAACTGTATTGATTTATTAAACATATTTCCTCTGGTATTGATATTGGAATCTCTTACCACTTTTTCTAATGCTAGATTAAAGAGAAGACACACTAGTGCATCTCCCCGTCGAACGCCCTTTTTTTATTTCCAATGGGTCCGAAAGATCATTTTGCACCTTGACCATGATCTTTGTTTCACTTAATGCCAGACTTATCAGCCTTAATAACTTCTCAGGGATTTTAAACTCTTTCATAGCTGAAATAAGAGCCTTTCAGTTGATGCTATCATAAGCGATTTTAAAATCAATAAAGAGGTGATGGGTATCCATTCCAAATTCCCTTGTTTTTTCCTAAATCTGACAGAAATTGAATATCTGCTCTGTAGTGGATCTTCCTTTCCGAAATCCATTTTGGCAGTCTTCAACTGTATTTTCCACTAGTGCAGAAAGTCTGTTGAATAGAATATTTGAGAATACCTTATAACTTGTACAAAGCACAGACTGATTCCTCTATAATTTAAACACTTGAGTAAATCTCTTTTCTTATGTATCACACAAGTTATACTCATTTTCCATTCCTTAGGGTTTATTTCCTGTTCCTAAATTGCTTGAATTAAGTCATAAACTTTCTTAGAAGTTTCTTTTCCTCCCTTTTTCAATAGCTCAGATGGAATAGCATCATGGCCAGGTGCTTTATTGTCTTTAAGTTTATTTATGGCTTCAATGACTTCCTCCAGTGATAGTGGTTCAACTACACCTTAGCTCTGAGTTTCCGTGCTTCCTGTAAGTTCTTCATAGTCACCATTATTACTTTTAAGTAATTTGTCAAAAGGTTCATTTTAGCTTCTTAACACTTCAGTTTTATCACTTAAAATAATTCCTTCCTTATTTCGACAAGAGGTGGTTTTTGGCTTAAATTCTTTGCATCCAAGAATTATTTCTCGAAAGAAAGTTGGTTGGATCCCTTCAAATGTTCAACATTTTTAAAAAGATTTTCAAGAAATATCCTTTTTTTTTGCCTTATGAGTTCTTTTCTCCTCTTCTTGCATCTTTGTATGCAATCACTGAGTTTCTTGAATGTCTCTTACTCAGAATTTTACTATATGTCTCCTTCTTCCTCTTTGTAGCCATGAAAAAAATCACTGTCAAACCAGTCCTTTTCACTCTTTTTTTTTTTAACTTTTCCTTAACTTGGTTACCTGTTTTGATGATCGTTTCCTTTCGTGTATTCCATTTTTTGTCTATACTATCTTCATCAATAGAAATGTTGTTAATTTCTTTGTATTTTTTTCAAGCGGTTTCTGGAATTTTAGCTTTATTGCCTTGTTTTTAAACTGCCCACAGTCAAATTTTTCCAGATATTTTCCATGACTCTTTTTGAAATTTTTTAAAACATTAAACAAGTATTAAAGCTAATAATATATTATTTTTTAAAAATAAATTATATAATTTTTGATCAAATAAAGAAATTAAATACATTATTCAAGTATATTCCAGAAAACATGACATTTGATCGGAATACTTATAGTATAAGTATTCCATAAGTTGAAAAAAAAATGTATCATGCCTTTTAAAAACACACAATGAAATAATACTTATAAATAATAATTTAAATCTATCATTAATTGGGAGAAAAAGTACTGAAATTCCATATTCTAACAAAGCAGAAAAAAATCTTCGGATTGACAATAATGACAAATATTTGATGGATTAACATAAAAACAGAGATTTCCTGACTGTCAAAGATAGATGTCAAAAAATAGTTCGAGGTCATAGAATTAATTATTCTAATAATACAATTGACTTTACTGTGTCCCAATGTAACATCTCCGAAATTTAAAATGCAAATTAAATAATGTTTGAATTTGTATTCAAAACTCATTATTAGCATTTGACTGAATCAAACATTTTATATTTGCTTTTATTCTAAGAGGGGGGGAACAACCAGAAGAAACATATCTTGCCTTTAAAAAGTCCTCAAACCCACTGCAATAATTACAAGTTGGTGATTGAATAATTATGAGTTAAAGAACTGGATTGAGATATATATATAGCACCTTTAATCTAACTTTGGGCCTTTGCTCTTGAAGTACTATGATATGGAAAATCAAGAATGAGACTCAATTTAAATTATTATTTTTGTTATTATGGCTTAAAATTTTAAAAAATGGCCCGTTTACTATAGCATATAATACACTTCAGATACAACAATATTTTAATTAAACCCCAAATTATTAATATAAATTATCATAAAAGATTACTTTTGATTTATTCATTTAAGTCATTAAAAATTTGAAGCTTCCTAAAAATTTTAATAAACTATGGTTGTACATAAGAAAAATCTTTATTAAAACTTTTACTCAGCCTTTACTTTAAGATTATTTTAAATTTTAAAATTTATTGGTCCATATATAGTTATAATAGATTCCTCAGATTATTCAAATTCACAGCATTTGTGAGCCATCTTATTGTATCAAATCTCATATTGTATATGTATTTATTAATTTTTCTCTCATTTACAATTCATTCAAAGACAAAAGTTCAGGACAACAAATGTCTGAAAGTTGCACTTATTCCAAGGACTAATTTTCATCAAATATATGCACACAAAAAAGTCTAATATCTGAGCTTGAATTACTATAGTTTAGCATGCTTCATACAGTCAAAAAATTCATTTAATTAAAAAAACTGGAAATCAATGTACAGAGATGAAATTTATGATTCAAAATTTCAGACTCAGATTATGCTGCAAGATGGAAATAATAATAGTGTTTTGATTAGTGAAAAAGTTGGTCATCAATGATGAAGACAATCAAAATACGTAACAGAGCAATAATGATCAAGATGTTCATTTGACAGATCTTAATGTTTCATATGATGATTGATTGATTGTTTATTAATATTAAAGAAACAACACAGAGGCTAAGAGTGATAAATCTTGTTATTTCAGTGATTTTACTATAACTGAATTACTATTCTAATGGTTAGGTTTTAACTAAAAAGGGGCTTTAACTTTTATAGAAATGTATAAATGATTTTTACATCAAACTTAGTGTTCACAAAAAAGTATTAAAATCTATTCAAACATGCTTATACAAATTTTACTAAACTCTTGGAAAAATTAAAAAATACAAAGAATAAAGTATACTAAAATTAACTTACTTATTTGATACCTTCTTAAACTGTCACATGCATTTTCATTTAAAACATATCTCTTGAAAGAACAAGCTGTATTTGCTCTTGAAAAAGAGAAATTACTTAAAAAAATAATATCTTTACAAAATTCTAGAGATACATTAAATTAAGTTTGACATTGTTTATGTATTTTTTCATATAAGAACACAAAGTGAACAACCAAAACAGAAAGATATAATAATAGTTTGAGATTTTTTTTAAAGTGTATAGACAAATATCAAAAATTAATAGTGAAATAAGGTACTTGCACATTACCTTATTGTACATTTTTGTCAAACAAATATTGTCAACAAATTGTGTGACTTAAGAAATAAACTTAAATGTTGATTAATACTTTAGAATAACATGAGGGATTTTTTTGGCTGATGAAATATGGTTGGGTTTAATTTGGCAGGGACAAGTAATTTCAATCATGTTCATAGTTAATGGAATAATATGCAAGTACCTGAAATGTTTGAAAAATTAAAAAGTTCTTGAAAAATAAGAATTTGTAAGGCAAAAATTTGATGATCTCAATTTCCAAGCTACTTTAAAAATATTAGAATAATTCTTTTACTGTAAATTTATATAAAACTAACATAATGTGCCCAACACTTTCATCAAAATATAGTAAACAGTACTAAAACATTAATACAAATGTACTCTAACTTGCAAAAAATTCATAAAATACAAACAAAAATAAAACTGTAATAATATTTGAAATGTCAAGGAATACAAGCACACACTTTAAATATTCTGATAAAAATTTTCTAACATTGAAAAGTCTTGATGCTAGGGGAATACTTCAAAAAATATCCATTTAAATTTTTCAAAACCAAATTCAAGCTTTGACAAATGTAAATTATTTTTGTCAATTTTACAGAAATAAATGATTTATATAAACTGCAAAAATGAAATAAATAAATTGTTCACGAAATTTTGATTACTTCTGAGACTGTGACAGAAGAAAAAGGTAGTTATTAAGAGACCCAAATCTTTTAATAAGAGAAGCCATATTTATTTCGGTTAATTAACTAGAAGAATCACAAAACATAGCAATTTATCATTACACCATCTCGTATCGAATGTTTGTAAACATAATTTCTTCAGTTACAATTACAGTGTACAATGGATCAAAATCGGAATTTGGAAACTTTGCTAATTCAAACAATAAAGAATTTTGATACATTAGTATCCCCCTTGAAGTTTGGAGTAGCAAAGAGATTTAATGTCCCTTGAAAATATTTTTAGAGATCGATAGATATCAAAGAATTTCATCTTCTGCCGGGAGTTTATGAATTAGTTATTGCACTGTCCGAAAGCTCTTTGAAAGCAATGTTGCATTACGAGTTAGTCAGTGGCGTTATGGAGAATAATAGGGCCTCCTGCAGATTCAGGTTTTGGGCCTCAAGCCCAAATACGTACTTTGCCTCAGTCAAACTTAGGGTCCTCTGCAATAAGGTGGTGTACAACACCAATGGGGCCAGTTTTGAATTTATTTCATAGATCATTTCTAAGAGACGCCTACCACAGATTAAAAGAATAGACTCCAAGTTATTGAAAGAATTGCTTAGTTCTGATTTTAATTTGCATCGCACTCTGAAGAAACATGAAAATTATTGGAGACGGACCTCGTGATATTAAATCATGGTCAAGTAACTAGTACAACACCTGAGAAGGTACCTTATCTTCAAACTTCCACGCCACGTTGACGAGAGAATTTAGAGCTTTGACAGATTTAACATACCCCCCCCCCCAACCCTTTATACAGTGAGTCTTCCGTGGCAAAAAGACTCAAACCCATGACTCGATAACACCATCCACGAGTTCACCACCCTGACTACTCGGCTACTGCGGCACCTTAATATAAGAATACAGGTACAAACTCATAATGAAAACTTCTCAAATTAAATTAGTGCAAAAGCCTTGAAATTATGATTACCTTTCTGATAATTTAAGAGCCTAACAACTCCTCTCCTGATTTTGTCCAATTGGATATTTTAAAGGTCGGGATGTTAGTCGTGGTCAAGGTCGCGGCCGGGGTATCATGAGTTCGAGCCTAGTACCATAGATGACCCACCGTGTAGGGACGATGCACTTTAAACCTGCAGATGTTCAAACGTCCACTAGTTGAAGTTAGGAAAGTGGTACCAGCTCAGGTGTCATCCTCGTCACTTGACTATATTTCAGTATTATGAGATCCGTTACCAATTGATTGATTGAATATTAACGTCGCACTGTTCAGCTACACGAGGGCTTTTGGCGACGGACCTCGTAATTTTGAACCATGGTCAAGTGACGTGGACGACACCTGAGCTGGCACCACCCTCTCCTAACTACCACACCACACCGACAGGAGGACGTTTCAGCTCTCGACAGATTTAATGTGCATCGCTGCCCTACACGGCGGATCTTTAGTGGTACTGGGCTCGAACTCATGACAAGGCAAGCCACGATCCAATACCTATACCACTCGGCTACCGCGGCCACAGTCCGTTACCAAAAGCCCTCGAGTAGCTGAATAGTGCAACGTTAACATTCACTCACTCGAGATGTTAGTCTATTGGCCAAAATGAGATCTAAATATTGATTATAATAAAAATTTTCAATGTGAATTATTATAAATTCTGTTTCAGAAAATATCACTTTATTAATGTTCTCTGGAGCAATTTAGTTAATATAAACATTTGATTCCTTTGACAATCTTGAGAGAGAGTCTTGAACTGTTTGAGTTTTCTTAGAGGATAATAGCCTTTGTTGCACACAATTTCTTAATACTCAGTCAAACTATTCTGTATTTTTTATTTTAATACGCTTTTATAAGTTTCATTTGTATGTAATGGAATCTTTGAACTCGATTTTTACCCACGTTAAAAGGTCAGTTTTCAAAATTAAAAAAAATATTTACATTATACGAATACTTTTAAATTAAGTGCATTTGTTTAACTACGTGCATTATTATATCGTTGACAAATATGTACTTTCTGAAAAGAAAGTTTCTGCAAAAAGCAAAAGTTGGCAACAGTGAAGCACATGAACTATTTGGCTGGAAACGCGTGATTATATTTATGATAGGTAGAATAGAAATAGGGGGGAGAGGTTTCTGGTTTGGTCGACATGTCTGTGTTGGACGGGTGTTTTGAAAGTTCGAGATTGCTTCTGACCTGAATTTTCGCTGTTTTTTTTCTCCAGTGAATTAAAATATTTTGGTATACCTCTAAGAAAGAGGTTTTATATATTTATTTCTCTTCTTTTCTGGACTTTGGTAAGTTAACCAATTTATTTTTTTCTCTATTTTGTTGCTTGAAGGGGACTCAAGCTGAGTCAATCAACATTCCGGATTACGGAATCCGATGAAGCAAAAATGAATGATAACATGAAGGAAGATACGGATTATAAATATTTTAAATCTACCCAGACAGAATTAATTTTAAGAATTGACAATAAAAGAGTGTTTCTCAATCTGTGAGGCGCGAGCATATTGAAAATAAAAGGTTTAAAAAAATAATTTTTTGTAATGAAGTAAAACAAAATACTTTCTGACAAAATAAAAAAAATACACATTTACACTGATATAATTTATATATATCATCTGGTTTTCCACTTTCAACAGATTCCACTTCAAACGCTCATTAGCTATCTTTGATCCTCTAAAACCAAATAAAAAAGACATTTTGTTTGCTTTGCTGTAATCCCACGATGAGATATTTTTTTTATTGCGTTTCTTTTAACCCCTGAAATACTACTTTTGATTATCATCTCTCTTTGACCTTCAAACTTACTGGTATGTTTAACTCCGTCTCTTCTTCTTTTAGGAAACTTGTAAATAATATTTTTCTGTTGCTTTTTTTCTACATATGAATGAGTTTTATGATATATTGATGAGTACTTTGAAGGATTATTTGGCCAAGATGTATTTTTATGAATATTCTGAAACATATAATGCATAATGAAAAACGTTTTTCACAATAATTTTTTTAGAACTGACATCGATGTTTTCGTATCGAATACACTTTTTACATGGGAGCGGTCGCATGAGGCGCTGAATCACTCCAGGCTCACGAAATTGTTAATTCTGGTAAAACTGTTTATTCGTTAACAGTGACCTTGACAATATCTTCCTATTACACAATGGGAACTAAAATGAATTTGTCACATGTATGCCTCTTTTTTGACAGTGGCAAATGTTTTTTTACAATCAAGGTACTTGTTTTGATCGAGTTCCCTACACGACCCCTTTTGTTCAAAAATATTTTCTATAAATATGCTATACTTTCCCCTATGATTAACTTTGTGGTTTTGATTGCTGTATTGTACGACTTATTATGGTTTATAAATGTAAATGAGCAGAATATTTAAAAAAAATGGGCATCTCTGATCTCTACTGAAGGAAGTTGAAACTGATCAAGCAATTGAAGAACCTGATGAAATAATGCATATTAATCGTGGTAGCGAAAGTAAATATGGGAAAAGCGATAGACATGAAACGTTTGAGTTGAATTTAAATTTTCAAATGCTGCCTAAAGAACTCTATCAAGAAAACTATGAAGCCATAAATGTAACACTTCGCCTTTCCAAAAAGACACAAACAAAAAAAGGTTCAACACATGCCATTTGTAGATCATCAAAGAACAGCAAAATTACAATAACGTGAGCAAAATATGACAGTCTTGCTGGCAAATAACGTTCTTGTATTATTAGTGAAAAGTATCTGTGATTTATGTTCTTTATTAAGGTCACGCACATTTGGAACAATTTCTTTAGTTTTATTTGATTTTTTCTCAAATTATCAAAGAAAAATTAAAAAGTCCTTGAAAGTAGGTAAGTATATTTTCTCTTAATTAAATTATTCACTGGGATTGGGATTTTTATCGTGTATAGTAAAAATAATTATTAAAAAAAAGGATTGGGGCGACTTAGTCACACCTCGCGACCATTAACGTTAGTGTGGTTTGGGCGCCTGCTCCCGGGTTAAAACATTTTGAAGGTTTCTCGCTTTAAATATTAAAAATAACACAATTATTCTTCATTGGAATTTTACATTCGTTTTCCTTATTTAACATTAATTCTAAATGCTAATTCTGCGAAGCTTAAAATTACACACACACACAGTTCGTTTTAAACTATTTATAATCGGAGCATTCATTTAAAAAAAATCATTTTATATTTTTGTATACATTGTTGTGCACTTGGTTTTACTCTCCTTACAATTAAGCTATCATATCAAGAATAATGTATTATTTTTTAAAAAAATAATCGCAGAACGGGTACTTCAGCCAGTGTACTTATGAATGTATCAGTACTGCACAAAATGTATTTTATAACTAATTTATTAATACTAATTTAAAAACAAGTTTAATTATTATTAGGGACTTCCATGGGCTTGTCTTGCAGAGCAAAGATTTTCAAATGAAGGCTTAATATTAGAAATTGATACTTTAGTTCTTTTTCTATATTTTGTCTTCAAAGCAGCCACCGCAGAAAATCCGGTTTCACAAAGGTACGATGTTGAAAATGGTAATAGTATACTAAATGCTTTTGTTTTCAGTGCAGAAAATTCATCATCTACTTCTGTCCAAAATGGAAAGAGTTTTATTACAAAATTGCCTTTTAATTTCGCCACTGGAGGTGAAATCTATGAAAATTTCTTCTTCGGTAGTTGAGAGTCCTTCTGGGGTATCTTGAAATGGATCTCTAACCCATTCGTAACTTGCTATCAAGTTGTTCTCAGGAAAAAAAATATTTTTTAAAATTTTTTGCCAACATAGCTAAATGATATTCAATAGTTTTATACACAACTTCCACATGTTGCTTTTCAGTTTTGTAAGTTTTTACACATTTATCTGCATTTTTAAACATTTCTAGGTTTTTTTGCTTTAAATTTCAGCTCCATAATTCTAATTTTCTACAAAAAGCATTAATTTTATCATTCGTGTCAAACATGTACATTTGATCCTTGAAGTTGAAGATTCAATGTATTTAATTTCTCAAATATATTGACTAAGTAGCTCAACTTCATCAGAAATAAACCATCACGAAATTTCTCAGCTTCCAGTACGTTTTCCTCTTCTAGAAAAATGGTAATTTCATTTCTTAATTCATAAACACGTTGCAAAATTTTCCCGCGTGATAACCATCTTGCTTCGCAATTAAATAGCAATGATGAATGCACTGCGCCTATGTCTTTGCAAAGTCCAGAAAAGATTCTTGATTTTAGGGGTCTCATTTTTATGTAATTCAGTACAGTCACAACTGTCGTTAGCACAATATTCAGACCAGGACTCATTTCTTTGGAAGCCAGAGTTTCGCTGTGGATGATGCAATGTGTCCAGATGCACAGTGGAGATTTTTGTATACTTTTGTATGTATTGTATACTTTTAAATCTTCCTGACATTGTACGAGCGCCATCGGTGCATATTCCGACACAATTTTTCTACTCTATATTTGCTTCGTTTATAAAATTATTTAAAATATCAAATAATGCTATTGCTGTTGCTTTAAGTTTTATTGGTTTGCAAAAAAGTAGTTCTACTGCTGACATACCATCCCAAAATCGAACATACGCAATGAAATGAGCATCTTTATTGCTATCTGTTGCCTCGTCAAGATGAATTGAAAACATTTTATCACACTCATCTTACCGAAAAGCTGTTGCTCTACATCTTCAGCGATATCATCAATTCGACGGGAAACAGTATCATTTGATAGGGGTATAGACTGCAACTCTTTGGCAAAATTATCTCCAAACATAGTTTCTACGATCTCGATTGCTGCAGGCAAAATAAGCTCTTCGGCAATAGTGAGGCTTTTTACATCTGGCTATTTTATGATACTTTGTAAGAAGTAAGTAAAGCTTTTTCATTCATTGACAAAGTTTTTTAAAAAAATGTTTTTTGTATTTCATATGATTTTAATTTTGATTCAAAGAACTCTCGAGGCTTGTTAATTTACTCACCATGAAGCGTTTCCAAATGTCTTTTAAGTTTATTAGGTTTCATACTGTCTGCTAACAATATTTTTGATCAAATAACACACAGGGGCTTTTCTTCACCATTTACTTCAGTAATGGTAAATCCAAAATTCAAGTATTCTTGAGAATATTTCCTTGATTTAATTTTCGGAACTATGCTCGTCTGTGCACTTGTTGACGCTTTATTATCGTCGAATGTTCGCTTACAACTTAAAAATTTATCCATGATTTTGTTTCAATCTTCTGCAGTAAATACTTAATACCGTGAATTACAACCAAAGCGCAAATTATAAAATGTACATTCAAGATGTATTTGGTAGCTATAGAAGCATCGAATCGACCAAGACTGACTGGAATTGTACGAGGTACAGCATTATTACACGTTTGGCCAGACTCCCGTAGACGCTCGTGAGAATGCCAGATGTGATGAATATGATAGAGCGCAACATAAAGTGGACTATTTTTCAATTTCTACTATAAGTTCACTCTCTCATATATATCTTGTTCAAATTTTCAATCGTAGATAAAATACTTTTTTTCATTCATTCAAGTTCAAATACATTTTTTTTTTAATTTCTGAGAATGTGTGTGGTTTCTTCTTTACTAAACTATTTTCTTGCGCTAATTAAATTTAATTAATGAATAAATAGTAACAAAAAAGAATAATCCAATACCATATATAGAGAGGAAAATGAAAAATTGCAAGGAAAATCGCTTTCTATTTTGTAGCTTAACATTGTGATTCTGTCATATGTATTACATATTTGTATTAATTGTAACTATTTAATAAAAAGTAACTCTAAAATAAATTTTT
>BMAV01028191.1:126154-183275 GCA_019973955.1 Trichonephila inaurata madagascariensis
TTTTTTTTTTTTTTGATATTCTATTTTCTCTAGTATATCTTTTTTTATGCGTTTTCTGCGATGGAATTGTAGAAGTTTAAAAAACAAACGTATTTGGTTAAAAATTCCTCCCTTTTCACAAGCAGCTGTTTTGATATTTCAAGACTTTTTTAAAACCTAATGAGACAATTTGCAAATCCCAGGTAAAATCATTTTCAGACAAGACAGACTTGACAGACCAGGAGGAGGGCTGCTGATAGCAGTACCATCAAATATTTCTGCCAGACAAATATTCTTTATAACAATACGCCATCTTCAGACTACGAAATTTTAATACTGCAAATTATAATTAATGATACTTCCTCTTTCATCTAATAAATTTATATGCATCTCAAGGACCTAATATTACACAACTTAATTCTTTTCTTGATTCCTTATCGGACCCAGTTTTTATTTTCGGAGATTTTAATTTGCATCACCCAATGTGGGGCTCAAATCATACTTCTCAATACAGTGAAATCATTCTGTGGATTGGTTAACAAATTCTAATTTCGTTATTCTAAATACTGATGTTCCAACGCATAGAAACAATGTTGGCTATAGTGCTCTTCTGTATTTTACTTTATGCTCTTCAAAAGTCTCATCGGATACAGCAACACTTTTGTTTTAGACAGCTCCTACAATAGTGACCATTGTCCTGTTATCACAGATTTTAATTTTCATAACCCGATTAAACGAACTATAAAAAAAGTGGATTGACCCTCAGTAATAAAACAAGCAAAATCAACAGTTTTTAAAATAGACGATTACACAATCATAATCTATCTGACAATATTGCTAAAATAATTTCAAATATATATATATATATATATATATATATAACACTAGAAATATAAAAATCTCTAATAGAATCTTCCCTCCCTGGTGGAATAATGCTTGTCATAACCTTTACAAACTTAAGAAATATTTCAGAAAAAAAGCCATTCGGGAAATCTCCCCAAAATTGTGGTTTCGATATAAGCAATATTCCAGCCGGCTCCGATTTTGTATCAAAAAATCCAATAGGAAATACTGGGATACAGTATGCAGTAATGTTCCTAACCCAAGAATATTCTATAGCATCCTAAAGAAAATCGCAATGAATAATAATCCTGAATCAACACTGAATTTCCTTCAAATACATAACAGAATAATACATCATCCACAGATTCAAACAACACTCTTTGCAGAAAACTTCGCATCCAATAATATTATACATGAGCCACACCCTTTGGACTTTTTTGCCTAAGATAATGGTTTAATCAACAAACCCTTTCATATATCTGAATTGGATATAGCAATAAAATCTGCTAAGAACACAACCCCAGATGCAGATCAGATCCCGGCTAAATTCTTGAAACTATTGAATCAGAGAGTGAACGAACGATAATCTTAAATTTCTTTCAACAGATATTTGATAAGGCAATTGTCCCAAAGGAATGAAAGCATGCTATAATTCTTCCAATTCCCAAGCCATGCAAAGATGAAACTAAAATTTCCATATAGACCTATCGCTTTAACCTCAGTTTTTTCTAAGACATTTGAAAGAATTTTAGCCAATCGAATTGCCTACTTCCTGATAACAGAACAAAAACTACATCAACAACACATTATGGATTTGTTCCTTTTAAAGATAACAGAACAGCAACTTATATAATTTACAAAGCAATTACAGACGCAAAGATGGAAAAAAATATTTCGTGGGGGTTAGCATAGATATAAAGAGTGCTTATAACTCCGTATATATTGACGGTCTTACTTACAATTGTTTACAAATCGGTATAAATGGGAAAATAGCGCTTTGGATGCATGAATTTTTATCTTACAGATCGCTGCAAATTCGATGGAGGGAATGTCTTTCATCTGAAAAAACACTGCTTAAGGGACTCCCCCAAGGTAGTGTATTGTCTCCATTACTATACACTATCTATATGTATGACTTTTTTGAAACTGGAGACTGGAGTCGAGTGTTCCATATATGCTGACGACATTTTTATCTATTCATCACATCAATCGCTCGATATCATCTGTTGTAAATTACAAAATACCTTAGAAAGAATAAGTCAATGGTGTAATTATTGGAATTTGAGTTTAAGCCCAGACAAAAGTACAATAGCTGAACTTTCGAACAAAAGGATTCACTCACTTCCTAATATATTACTAGCTGGGGGGGACCCCTCTACCATGGCAATCTTCTATTAAATATTTAGGAGCATATTTTTCGAAACGGAATCAAAATACCAATATCACGCATCAAATGAAAAATAAAGCACTGAAAAAACTTAATGCTCTTAAAGGTATGGCTTATAAGCATTATGATCCCAGGGCTGAAACTCTTATCCAATTGATCAATAATAGCATCTGTAGCACCTTTTTTTACACATGTCATATAATAAATAAATGGTCTGACAATCAGTTGAAGCCTTTTAACGTAATACAAACTAAAGCTCTCAGAATTGCACTAGGTCTCCCACAATGGACACCAAATATTGTATTAATAAAACTGGCTGGACAAGAAATTCTCTCGGACAAAATCAGAAGACTGGCAAATAAATTTTTTCTTTCTCAAATCTCCAATGAAACTTTTTCCCCATTATATAGCAATAACCCTGATGATCTGAATTTAAAAATTATAAAGGAGGATAAAAATAATATTATCAGCATACTATACTTTTTAAATGCTAATAGTAATCAAATCATTACAATCCCCAGAATATCATCCTTTTCATTTCTCCCATGTAAAATATATACTACAAATTTCAGGAGAAAAAGTTACCAATTCAAGCTATAGGGGGTTTATTTGAAGAAACAATTAAGCATGGTTTTCAGAACTTCCATATAATAGCCACCAATGCATCGAAAAATGATCAAATAACATCCATAGCTGGTATCACAGAAAACCTCTCATTTGCTTACAGAATAAATCACAATAACTCTATTTTTACTGCTGAAGCTTTGGCTATTTGCCAAGCTTTAGATGATCCGACTGCTCCAAACAAAAATCTGCTAATCTTATCTAATAGTCTCTCTGTTCTCTAGGCTCTTCAAAATTATTCTACGAGTATTAAATCGCGCATAGTGCGATTCACAGACTAGCTAGTAAAATTTACATACAATCATATACCAATAAACTGATATTACTTAGGACTCTCTCTCTCCGGGACACTCTAATATACTATGGAATGAGCAGGCGGATTATCTAGCAAGATCTGTCACGGAGTCTGACGTTTATATTGATTGGATTGCTTCAGAAGACATTAGTAGAAAAATATATCAAGAAAGACTTGAAAAAGTAAACAATAATTTTTATTCAAGCAAATATTTTGAAAATTTGGGCAATATTATAAACATTAGCATCATCTCTAAATGGACAAATAATAGAAGAGAAGAAATCCTATGCACTCGAATCTTCGGCAAAATGATCATTACCCCAGGACTTCTCCAAAAATTTAATTTAACGGATAATGCAATGTGCAGTTCTTGTAATCGTTTAAAAGACTTGGGGCATATTTTATTAAAATGCAATAGATATACTCACCCTCGAAATCACCTTAGTTTTTCTCAAGATTGATCCTCGTTGCAATATCACATTTAAAGAGTTACTGGAGAAAGCTATATCAAACAGAACAACATTCAGATTTTTTATTCAGAAGACTAAGATTCAGAAGATTATATACTAACATACTGATACTTGATGTATGGGATAATAGCCTTTGTTGCTCTAAATCCATAATAAAGATATTAACTGTAACTCTATATTTATGATATAATTATGACGTCGCATTAATTTATGAACTGATTGGCCGAAAACGCGTGGCTCAGTTATCATGTGACTAATGACGTCACATGAATTTAGTCCATTAACATTTTAGCAATACGTTTAAAAGGTGATAAATTTATGTTCTAACTGCTAAACATATTTTTTATTTTTATAAAGCAATATGTTTAGAAGTGATGATACGAATTAACATTATAACAATACGCTTAAAAGGTGATATAATACGATTGACATTTAATATTTCTTCTTAATACACTTTTATTACTGTATCTATATAGACGGAATCTTTAAAATATAACGATGTGGGACTCATCCACGGTCCTGTAAACGGAGAGAATAAATACCCTTCAGACCCATTAATTAATATCCATTGAAGAGCAAGACTAATTCCAGCACAGCCACATAATTCTGGCCCCCAATATCAAACTCAAGGATAATAGACAAAGAATAAATGATAGTTTTAAAAACTAAAAAAAAGCAGACTTTTATTGTAGATCGAACTAAAAAATGAAAAATAAATGTGGTAGTTTAAAAAAAAACACACACACACGCTTTTATATTGAATTAAAGCAAAAAAATGATTTTTAATATAAGAATAAAATGATTAACGAGAAAATTAATGTCATTGTGGTAAAAGCGTGGGGTGCTTTGTACTATATTTTTACACTAACTCAGCATTTTGGAATAAAACTAGTAAGAAATTATAACAATTAATATAGAGCACCCCACGCTTTTACCACAATGACATTAATTTTCTCGTTAATCATTTTATTCTTATATTAAGAATTATTTTTTTTTACTTTTTAGTTCGATTCACTAATAAAAGCGTGTCTTTTAGTTTTTTTAAACTTTAATCAATTTATCTTCAAATATCACAAAATAAATGAATAGGGGTACTACCCTTGTGTGTACAGAATTATGAGGTTTATCACTATTAGCCCTCGTGTTGCTTAGGTAAGCCATATTAATAATCAATCCACACGATGAAAACCATTTGTCACAAAAGGTTAAATTTATCTTCTTTTAATAGTCGTGTTCTTTCATGGCTTTACCAATACAACTGCATACTTTTTTTAGATATTCAGATCACATACAAAAAAAGAACAAAAGATCTATTTTTAACTTTTTGAATGCTTAGGGAATATATTAACGTCGCACTATTAAGTTACTCGAGGGCTTTTGGCGACGGACCTCGCATTTTTGAACCATGGTCAAGTGACGACGACCTTACCCGAGCTCTAGCACCCCTCTCTCCACACCACACCAACGGGAGGATATTTGAGCCTCAACATATTTAACGTGCATCGGTCCCCTATGCATGGCGTTTCTTCAGTGGTACAGACACGAACTCATGATGCACTGGCCACGAGTCCGTTACCTTTACAACTAGGATACCACTTCCATTTTTGAATAAGTAATGACCATAAGTTTCATGGGTAATTTCCATGAAAAGAGCTCATCAATAGAGCCTAGTAATTCTGATCGGAAGATCGTGGTTGACGCTTTTGTAATTAAATTCTAACGCAAGAAATGAGAAGTTCTCATATTTAATTAGAAACCATTTGTAATGATTTCACTCAGCTCTAGGTTAACTATTTATTTCCATATGAAAATCATCAAAAGAAAGAAATAAAATGGTATATTCTATTACAGTTCAATATCAATTTCGAGTCTCTTTCGCTCCTGGATTTTCCAAGCCAGGAGACCGCTGTACTTCGCGGGCTCGTTATCGCTCTTCCTATCGCTCAAGGGACGTCCGAACCGCTCCCTTCAAAGATCCAGTCTTTTTTTTGTCCGGACTCTCTCGCCCTTTTTATATCATCTCTTTCTCCTAGTCATCCACCGCTCATCTGTTTGTCGGCCTCAGTCCCCATGGTTCTGCTGCCGCCTTCCGGTCTCGGCTCACTTGATGTCGTACCCCTCTGCCGCGCCAAATCCGGTCTCGTTTCCGCTAGTCTCAAAAAGGCGCCGAGGCTGGGGCACATTTTTACGTTCTCAGTCGCGACGTCGTCACCGAGTTCTGGGAAAATGAACACACAATGATAAGGCGCCTCTTTTTGACAGTCCGGTCAGCTGGGCAAAAAAAGGTGCCGAAACTCGACCACCCAGCTACGAAATTCCTTCCCAGCAATTAGGGAAATTCCTGGAATTTTCGCAGCTTCTGTCGGCAAGGGATCTGTTGGAAAATAGGGGAAAGAGATATGCTTCGTCACACATTGTAGTTTCGAGTTTTCTAAATCAATCATTATAAAATTTAAAACTAACATGTCTATATTTCTTTTTAAAAAAAAATAGATCTCATCCCTCCTTTTTTCAAAAAATTCAATACTTAATTATGGAGCAATAATAAACCCCGAAGCAAACATTTTAAAACGCAATAACATCCGATACAAAACAGTTTCCTAATTTTATTCACGAAATATTTTGAGTTTAATATAGATATAACGTAACTTTAAATTTTAGACATAAATCATTCACTACAAAAATTCAGAATTCAACTCAAGATCCTCGGTCTGGTAATTTCTGAATGCAAAATAATATATGAAGCACAACTTGGATAAAAGCTCAATTTTTATACTTCCAGAAACATGCTCATATTGTTTTATAATAAATCTTTTATTTTAAAACATTTCAAGTTAATTTTAAGCAAGAAAAATTGCACTTGAAAGAAAATGTATGCATTTTTTTTCATAAAAATTCAAAATTTTCTTAATTAGAAAGCATTTTTCAGTAATGAATGGAGGTAAATTCTATTTTCTAAATGAAAAGTAGAATTTTCCTTGCTGTTTTTATACTTATTTTTGACTTTCAGATTTTATTTGGTTATTTAAAAGAACACACATAGAAGTACGTCAAAAACTTTGATGAGAATGCTTGCAACTTATCAGATGGAATACATATTATCAGTAGGCTGTATAATTTCATTTTTCCAGCGACCTTCTTAAAATTCAAGATTATCATGCAGCTCACTAAAAAAAGAAAGCAGTCCATATCATTGATAACTGAGATTCAATCTCTAACATTTTTTAAAAAAAGTCCAAGTAATGGTGCCTCAAAAATTTTTCATAAAAACGAAATACAATTGGTCCACAAGTGTATAATTTATGCTAACATAGATCAATAACGTAATCTTGAAAAATTTCAAAAAGTTATACCCTTGGCAGCTTTCCCAATTTTCATTACAGATAGACAACATTGATTACAATGTAACTAGCAAAAAAGCATTAAATTATAACAATACTGGATTAATTAATTTTAAAAAGAATTTTTTTTATGGAAGGCATATGTTCTAAACAGCATGTTTTAAATTTCTTTTAGTTTCAGATACTTGGAAGAGAAAAAAAAGTTAGTATCTATGCAACAGATTACTTTGATGAAGTGATTTGCAATATTTTTCTTGCTTTTAAACATTGCATAAGTTGATGATTAAATAATATAAACTTATTTACAGCACCTTAACAAAAACTAACCCCTTTTCATAAGTTTGAATATTTTATAAATTACTTGAAAAAATTGCATGAATTAGCAATTTTCAGATAAAAAATACAAATACCTAAAAATTTTGTGAAAATTCTAACAAATTTGGTAAAATTTATCTTTATTGCAATTGTGTTTAATTATTCATATTTTTAAAAATATTTTTCAAATTTTCGTTTGAAAAAGTTATTTATTAGCTTATTAAAATTAACTGAAAATTTTATACATTGAAATGTCTCTCAGACACTTAACATTCATTACTATAAAAAAAAACCCATTTCTTAAATTCTCAAACTTCTAAACAAAATTTTAATTAATTTTACACTTAGCAATCAAATACACACAAACCCAGTATCGATCCTGAATTCTTAAAAGGAACTGAACTAAGTTATACTTAATTTATCAACATTATATAAGTAATATAATATTGCCCAAGTGGTACAGGAAACAAAATACGAAAACTAAATTTTAAGTATAATAATAGATTAAATTTAATAAGTGAAAAAAATATATTTTATTCATTTGGAATTATTTTGTGAACATTAAGTAATCAAATGTATTTGGCATACAAGTAAAAAATTTATAAAATTTAATACTTATATCTGTTCAACAAAAATTTCAATTCTTCAAGCCCATAAGTCCTTTCATATTTCATTTTTAAATAAATCACATTTGAAAAAAGATTAGCAATAGAATAGAATGTTAATGCATTATATATACCAGGGATGGCGAACCAGTGGCACGTGACATAATTATTTTGGCACGCCAGTGATCAAAATGATTTGCCTTTTATTTAAAAATTTCAAAGTTCACTATGAAGTATTATGAACAAACGCGAGTGATCGGTCGCGAGCACATTCGTTTGTTATTGTCTTGACTTAGTTACGTTGTAGACTACAATTGCTTATAATGTAAAGTTTGTCTACACATAGCGTAGTCAATTTCATTCGCACAACTGTATTTTAAAGTTTATCTGTGTTATATTTACGGTTTTTAACTGTTATTTTACATGGCAAGTTCAGTAAAAGAACAACGTGCAAGATAGTAAATGTAACAGAATTCCAAATTTGGAGAACCAAGAAACATGGTATTATAAGTAAAGGCAACAAAGTGGTGTGTATTCTATGTTCTGGAATAGTGATATGCAGAACATCGTATGTAAATCGTTATTTTGAAACAAATCCCAAACCCTCTCGTCGAAAAAAGTGAACTACAGCAAAAATATTAATTTCTTGGAAACCGTTTGGCAGATGACTCAAATTCAGCATGTATTCTACAAAAAGTAACATCTTATATTCGTAATATAAGTGATTAGTCATCCAATCTGCAACAACAGAAGTCACACTAATGCTACTTTAATTTGAATTACACATATCAATAAACTTTTATAACTATACAGTGCAAAAGGTATTTTTTGGTAGTAAATAGTTTTGTGTTAGTATATTTAGTTTTATTATTTTCCCAATAATCACAAGCTAAAATCATTTGACGACACGTCTATACCTCATTAAACATTTCTTTAGAAAAAATGGCATGTTGATCCATAAAGGTTTGTCACCCCTGATATATCCCCTTCAGGACCAGCGGAAGGAGAAAGAAGCGCTTCGCCAGGCTCATTCATTCGGAGAGGATACACATGCATGGGAACGGTCGAATTTCCCTGCTACGCCTATAATTTCCTTTAAAAATTCATATGAAGTTTTAACTGCAATCAAATACGCTAAAACTTACACAATTTACTATCATTGATATTTGAACATAGAGTACAAAAATTTTCGCTATATTTAAAAAAACAATTGCAAATTTTAAAGGAAATGTTTTCCTTAATAAAAAAAAATATATATATACACTTTCAAAAAAATTGACAAAAATCCTATACATTTAAATACTAATATAGAAAACTAAACCAACTTATTCAAAATATACACAAATTCATAGAGCAATAGACCACGTATGTCTAAATGCCCAATTCTCTCGAGAAATAAACATGTGCAGTTGTTTATATTCATAAATATCTCAGATCTAATTAAAAAAAAACAAGGAGCTGAAAGCACATATTGAAGTTCAAATTTTTGTGAAACATTTTTTGGAAAAAAGAAGTAAAAAAAAAAAAAACCGGTTTTTAACCACCACATCTAGTGCTTGTAAAAATGAATATAAAAACATTCCTAACTCTGATCCTACTGGTGTGATCATGGGCCTACGAGGAGGGAAAGCTCAATCACATATATGATGCCATGGAGGGAGAAACGCGTGATCACATATATGTGATCATGGTCCTGAATGGGATATACAGTATGTCAATTTAAGGGCATGTTAACCAATGTTGGAAGAGCGAGAAAAATTGAAAAATACCTCTAAATCATGGTACAGACATATGCAAAGTGTTTGGTGAAAGCAACAATCAATGAATGAAATACTTCAACTGAATTAAATAAGGAACAATGATAAACTGTGAGCATATATTCATGTATAATTGAGTACCAGGCTTGCTTGGGAACTAAACATTGAGGGTTTTGCATCAGACTGACCACCTGATTGGAACATCTGCTCATGCATTTCAGCACCCAAGATCACCCTACAAGATGGGCACAGTAGGTCTTGGCCAACATGGGCTGTTGCGCCACTATAAGTTTAGGTTTATATATTTATGTTTTTTAGATTTGAATGCGTCTTTTCTATCACAAGTATGAAAAATCGATCTTCTCAGTTTGACTGATGGATTAGGATTAAATCTGGTACCTAATGTAACAGTAGCAGATCATTTAGTTAATAACTGAACCTTAAATAAGAGCGTGCAAATAAATTAATGAGATATTGAGATGATTTGAAAAATGAAGTTAAAATATCTTAAAGATGCAAGAAAATAAAAACAATTAAAAAGAGAGGAAAAACTTAACCCGAGTTTAGAAATCTAAAACTCAATTTAGAAGTGGTTTCAAATTGAAGTCTAGATTTCACAGCCTTTACAGGATCTAAGCCATCAACACTATGACTAATATGATGTAAAAAAAATTGGAAGATCTGAAAAAAAAGAGGACTTTTCAAAAACATCTACTGTTGTCAAACATATGAAGCCAATGCCCAATGATTTACAGTTCCAATTTTTATTTTGTACATAGAATTAGATAATCTGTGTTCTTTTTATTAGTCAAGGATGTTTTTCATTAGGGTTCGCTGAAACAAGGGCAGCAATTTAAAGGTATCTTAATCAATATTGAAAGAGCATATTGAAAAAAGAAATTCCCTTCAAACTGTTACAGACACAAAAAGGGTGCACCACTTTGATGATGACAGATAATAGCTCCTTGTACTGTTAATGTTTTATATTGCTATTTTTAAATCAAACTAATTGCAAAATGTGAATATATTTCAAATAAAAATTGTTCAGTCAGTGATATTTGAGTCATCTTAAAAGCAAACCTTACAAAAATATACATGTTTTAAACCTCAGTTTAATGTTTAACACTCAGTTTTAATGTTTAATTTTCTACATTAAAATAAAACTGCAAACAAAACCCATACCATTTCCTCTTCTTTTAAACAGGTAATATCAAAAAGGTTTTTTTTAAATAAAAATTACTAAACATTGTTAAAAAATAAAGACAGAAATAGCAGAAAAATCTCCAAAATAGATTTTATTTGAAATCTCATATCTTGTTTCAAAAATTCTAACAACTAGTGCAGGTTTAATTACTTTAAAGATTTAAAAGAACTATGATCAATTTACTAAAAGTTCCAATGTTTTTTTTTCTTCTAGAATTTTCTAATTTACTGATAAATTAAAAAAAAAATTAGCTACTAAGCATAAAATAATTGTACCCTTATTATACAATATATGTTTTAAAAAGAAATGAGGGGAAAAATCAAAATATTTATTACTTTAAAAATAAAATCCAGGCTTAAATTATTTAAAATGATCATACAGCTATAATTGCACTAATTTCGCACAATTTTCACATAGAAAGTCCATAATGATCCAGTGCATTTTTTTATTTTACTTATGACAGTCTTATATCACAGAACAAATTTTATTTCATAGTCCCAAAGCATCACAAAGCACTTTTTCCTGTTCTTTCTTATGAGCCTGTTTGCTTCCAGTGGCTGTCGATGCAGATACTTTGCGTCCAGCGTAGCTAGTAAGACATAAAAAAAATTGTTTCCATATGAGCAAAATGATTTTAAAAGGTACATACAAATAAAGTGCACCTTAAAATTAACTAAACTGAGATGATCTCATTAACACAACATTGAATTGAATATTCCAAATGAAGAACTGGTCTCTCTCTTGTAATTGAATATTTTTAAAATTGTACATATACAGTCAGACCTCTATTTAACAAAGTCACTGAATCCCGAAAAAAAGTTTGTTGTGGGGAAAATTCATTAAATAGAGATTCATCTTTTAATACACCTAAGAAACACCATAAAACCAACTTAAAATTCAGAAACATTATATGTTATTTAAATAAAGTAATTATTCTCCTTCTTTGTAGATTGTTATCTATTTTATACATCTTATTCATCAAAAAGGAATCCGGAAGGAAAACAAGAAAAAAAAAAAAAAAATGCTGCCAAAGAATACACTGTACTGTTTAAAGAATAATTTTATATTAAAATTACAAAGAATTTCGTAATGACATTTTCTAATTTTAAGCCTATAAATAATTTTAAATATACATTATTTTACAACCCCTAATTTTAAGCATACACTACCACATGCGTCTTTAAAATTTAATTACTGATAATTAATTAAATTTTTTTACTTGAAAATTATGGCAATTTTATTGTTCTATGTAAGTAAAAACAGCTCAAGGTCATTGATCACCATAAAATGTGGCTAAAAGAGAGAATAATTTGAAAAATGGCCTGAAATATTTTTAAAATAAGGAGAAAAAAAATCAAATCACAAGAGAAAAAGTTTGTTAAACAGAAAATACAATTTTCTATTTGAAGGTTATTTTATGAAGAAAAAAATAAAATGATCCTGGTTTCAGGAAAAAGTTTGCAAAATGGAGAAATTCGGTAAACAGAAGTTTGTAATATAGAGGTCCGACTGTATTGTGTTTTTCCTTTCAGTTGATACCGAGTGAACCATAAATAATAAGTGTAGTAATAAATAGTACTGTACCTTATAATACTATAAAGCACGTAAATGTACAGATCTTACTATAACTGATCATATTATGATACATGTGCTATTTCTCAATAATTAGAAGCCATGCAAGCATTAATGATGAGTTGACTGCAGAAATGAACAAACTCTTTTGTTTTCACAACCAGAGGATGTGAAGTTGAGTCTTACTAAAATTAGATTTGTCATACTAATGTAATTGGTGGTGGCAATTGTTAAGTCTGTTTTTGTCATTCTGACACTCAGGCCAATTTTAGAATATAGCTTTGATCATTGTTTAGATTTTGTCCCAATAGATTTTTAAACTGTAAGGTAATAAATCTGAAATCACTATACACAAAAATGAGGACGAATTGAAGAATGATATAGATATTTTGTACTTGGCACATTAAAATACTCTGCATGGAAAAATAACATTGCTTTTTGGTTAATGCAAGTAGTAACAAATTTTGGGATTGCTAGTTTTTCAATGGATCTCACAAAGTTTAATAGTTAACATTATGAGTTTTGAATGAATAATGAAATTAAAATATTTATAATAGGTAAAAGATACATTAAATTTTAGACTTAACATGCCCCTCCCCTTGAAAATTAAAATTCAAGGGAATTATAAATTAAACATTAAAAAACAAAATATTAAAGATTGTACAAAGTTTGGATGCAATTCACAGTTGCAAAGAATATTTGCTTCTGTTTTTTATTCTATTTTTGATGAATAATTACTAATAACAAAAAAATGTAACTATTGTCTCTTAGTTTCAGATAAAAATAAATGTATTTTTTATGCACTTTAAAGTAATTAAATAAATTAGAAATAAAACACAAAAATGACAAAAGTAGTTCATTATCATTAAACTACAAATATATATAAATAAAAATATGACAAATATTGCATATAAAAGAACATGTAAGTAAATGCCACACATAATTTATAAATAAAACAATCAGAAAATAAGAGAGCTGCACAATTTAGATAAATTACCTAATATGACGTTCATGATTAGTGACAGTTTCCATATGAGGTTGAATATAACACCAATAACCTTGATTCTTGTGCTCTTCTTGTGTCCATATTAATTTCGCATTTGGATATTTTTCAACTTCTTGTCTAGCCAAATCAAACGGGAATGGGCAAAGCTGTTGAAATAAAATGGAAGTGAAAGAGATTAGCAATCTTTAAAGCTAACAAACACTTCCAAAAAAATCTTTTTACTTCAAGATGACTGATGTATTCAATTGATCACTGAATTAGTATAGTTTTTTAAATGTGGCACTCTGAAGCAACACAACAGCTAATGGTGACAGAACCACAGTCAAATGACCATAATAACACCAGAGCTCATTTTTAACTCTCCAGAACTTCTACACCATAACAACATGAAAATTTTGAACCTTGACAGATTTAATGTTGGTATCAGCTACTCTACACTATAAGCTTAAATACCAACATAGCATAAGCCTTGATATAAGAAAATTAATATTATTGCTAACTATAACAAACTTTCTTGGAATACTAAAAATAATTTCTAATATAAGAAATTGATACTTATATATATATATGTATACAAAGGATTTGTTTAGAGATATTATAATAAACAAAATATATACAACATTCATAGCTTATAAATTAATGAAATCTATTAATTTATTTTTAAAAAACTTATTCTGAAAATCTCATATACAATAAGTAACACAACATAAAATAAAACACTGAAAATTTCAAAAAAGAGTACATTTCAGTAGGTGTGACATTAACTAATTAAAAAGTCACTTGGTCACTTTTATATTTAAATTCTATTATAAAAGACTTTTACAATATTGGCCTGACTCGAACAAAGTGATATCAATAAATGATGTAAAAAAATACATTTCAGCATGATAAATGTTGACAATAAGGAGGAAATAGACTTTTGTTTGCAATTATTTTTAAATGCAAATCCTTAATTTTTTTTTATAAGGAAAAAAAACCACACTTATAATTACAATCAAATAAGTCAAATTTCATGGCGTACCTGCTCTATTCTTACAATTGCTGCAGTAGATTCCAAATTGCTTTCCTTTCTTTTCTTTATAAGTTCATAGTACAGTTTCCCAGTACAGAAAACAACCCGCTCAACATTTTGAGGATTCTGAGCAACAGGACCATCATCAGGTATTACACGTTCAAATGTTGTTCCTATTATTAAAAATTAATACAAAAAATTATGAATTCTTTTCTGCAGTATAAATAAGTTTTCTTTTCATTACTTTCTTTTCATTTCCTTTTTCATTACTTTACTGCCAAATAAAATAATCTAAAAATGTTTTATTTAAATTCAATTTAAAATAAAGAATAGGAAACCAAAAATTAAAAAAAAAAAAAAATAATTACTAAATCATAACCATCTTTCTTTTAAAATTACTAATTTTTTTTTGTTCTTTACAAAAAGAAAATTTCAATAATTTTTTTTCTTTTGGGAAAAAAACTTTTTTCCTTTTGTGAATAAGTTTGCACATAATAAAAAAAAAACCATTACACATATCCTCAAATAAAATAAATTGCCCATACCTTCATTCATGTCATCAAATGAAGAACGAGCATCAGGGTGTCGAAGAAGTGATTTAGGTGTGAAGATAATTAGCTGGAATTACATTAATAAGATAATTAAAAAGTAAAATTATTTGTTTTCACAACTTAAGGTAATGCTAATTTTTCTGTTATTTCTTACTCATTTTAATAAAATAATTACCATTATTAAACCTGAACATCTATTAGATTATTACAGAATTTTAAAAGATTTAAGAAGCAGCAATAAAAGCAATCAGGGATTTAAACACTTGGATTCATATAATGCATTTTAATAAAATATATATTTAATGTGAAGGTAAAAAAATATTTTAAAACAATCTAATTTAAATTAATGAAAAGACTAATATACTCCTAATGATTTTATATACATTTGTGAGAGACAAGTTTTTATAAAAGTACAGAATGTCATTTCATTTCAATATTACTTTACATTTATTTCTACATAGAATCAAATTTTCTTAGCTTAAAAATTTAAAATATCACAATAGAACCGTTCTCCTAAAAATAGAAGAATTTCAGTATTAATTAGGAGAGGATTATTTTCTAAAAGCATTATTTGAATAAACATGAAAAACATTTACACAAGCATTACTTTCTAATATCAAGAAATGATAACTGTGTAGAGATGGGAAGCAATATAATTTACCATTCCATGAATATTGCCACTTCCATTTTTCTACTAAAGAGTGAAGATGGAAAATTAAAAAGCTATTTATTAGAATATAACAAATCACAAATATTTTAAACCATTGGAATATCTAACAAATAAAATATTTAAAACATTAATATATACATTGCAAAATAAAGATATAACTTACAGGCTCTTTAAATGGTAATAGTATTTATCTATTATTATATAGCTATTTATTAGCTATTATTAGAATACAATAAAGAACAGAAAAACTATTAATTAGAATACAATACATCACATAAATATTTTAAACCATTGGAACATCTAACATATAAAATTTAAAACATTAACATATATATTACAAAACAAAGTTATAACTTACAGGCTTTCTAAATGGTAATAGTATTTGTCTTCTTAAAACATGAAAATAATTAGCAGGTGTGCTACAATTGACCACAATCATATTACAGTCATGAAGCTGTCTCACAGCAAAATCTTCATCAATAGTCTAAAACACATTAAAAAATAATTAATACGAAAGTTTAGCAAGAGTTCTATCTAAAACTTAACATTATTTTTTTTTAAAAAAAAAATAAATAAACAAAAGAGCTTACAGGAAATACTTCCATTTCTTCACTGCAGAGCTGAAGAAAGCGTTCAGGTCGAGCACTTGAATGTTCAGGGCCCTTTAAAAAGCAAAAACATCATAATTCTATTTTTGGTTCCCTTAACCTTGTCATTTTCAATGACACAGTATATTTTCAGATTTGATTTGATTTTTTTTTATTAATGCATTTTTTTAAAATTGTTCGAAGGGGACAGATCTAGAAGTTTTGATCAAAGCTTAAATTACGAGGATGACACCTGCACTGACATCATATTCTCTTAACTCCAATGCCACACTAATGTGAGGACTCTGAACTTCAACTGATTTAATCTGTATCTGTTGCTCTACTCAGCAGGTCTACAGTGGTACCAGGATTCAAACCTACAACTTAACAACCCTAGACATGAATTCATGATCATGATCATTTGACTACTGTAGCCAGGCTATTTCAAAGAAAGAATTTGATTATAAAAAAATAAGATCTTTTAATTTTCTTAAATGAACACAGATAAAATTTCATTTAACATATATTAAAATTTTATTTTTACTAGAATCCATTAAAAACTAAATAAAAAAAATTCAGCTCATTTTTAGCAAAAGTAAAATTATTTTTTCTTTCCTCTTTACAGATTAACTGTACTTAAATAATGTTACTCTACATTATAGCACATTTTAATAAAAATATCCTACAATATTTTTTAAGCAATTCAGTACTTTTAGGTTTTTAATTATTTTATATTCAGTATGTTTTATTAAGCTAGACATGAATCTTTTATTTTAATAAATTGTTATATAGCTTGTAATTATTGCGAAACTTATTAAATTTCAAAGGTAAAGAGCTACATTATGTTTTCTTTACATCTGAGATTCATGATTTAATAAATGTCACAAATTTCAATTTCTTGAGTGAAAAACTTGAAAAAAATATTCATATTTTTAATGATTCAAACTCAATATTTATGCTATTTACATTTTTTAAAACTTTAAAACATTACTTTTAACTATTAGATAAAATCTTTGGAATAGCATAACAAACACATGAAACAATCAAATAACATTAGATGATAAATAGAAGGAAAAATTAAAGTAGCATGTACTAGAGAAACTCAGATTTGTACAATTGTAAGAATAGCAGTGTTGAGAATATTTTCTTCACAATACACAACAATATACTAACCATTCCTTCCATCCCATGAGGTAATAATAGAACAATTCCGCTTTGCCTGACCCACTTTGCTTGTCCACTACTAATAAACTGATCAATGATACATTGAGCAGTGTTCATAAAGTCTCCAAACTGAGCCTCCCACATCACAAGGGCATTAGGATTTGTCATAGAAAAACCAAGTTCAAATCCTTAATAATATAATAGGTAGTATTAATAGGTATAGCAAAATATTAAAATAAATTAATTAGTTTAAAAAAATAAAGAGCCTTAGAAAATTGTTCTTTAACCAACAACAATATAACAACCATAAACATTAACAATGATACCTTCTGTGTGTGTGATTATCAGATTCCTTGATTTCAATATTTAATAGTATCGGTATTTCTTAAAATATATGCATGACAATAGCTAACTATTATGCCCTATTTTTTTGCTCTATGTTCAAGCATTATTATACTGATAAGTGTTTCCACATAATGAACTCATTCATTAATTTTTAAAATTCATTTTTAAGAACAGATCGTCAACATTTTCACCAATTCACAAAATTACCAATCAGAGAAATTTCATGAAAGTGAATAATCAAAAAGTAATTCAACACTAGTTACATCACATTTAATAATAAACATATCTATTAAAGGAATATTTACCTAAAACTGCATACTCAGAAAGAGAACTGTTACAAACAGTGTATGGAGCTTGATCCGGCCATAAATGACACAACGGTCTATAAGTGGTCTTATCAATAGTTTGATGATGTAAAACATGATGTCTGTGACTAAACAAAAATCAAAATAAATTGTAAGTTGATATACATATTAAATAAGAGAGTATAAAAAGTAACAAAGTATATTAAAGTATTATAAATGTAAATAAAACATTAAAACACAGTATAGTAAAAAGTTAATCAAAAATATTAAAACTAGTATATAACATATTAAGGAGTAGAGCACTCAGTATATATATCTTTTAAAAAATCATTATATATTGAAAATATTTAACTGATTTATGAGAACTAATGTAATTGAAAACTTTCAAGTAAAATAATAATTTACATATGAATTATATGATCATAAATAATTGTGTACATTGAAAAATTAATGCAAAGAATACAGATAAAAAATTTTAATATGAAAATTTCAACAAATGTATTTTGGTGAATTTAGAAAATACTCTTAAAAATGTAAAATTGGTTTTAAAATTTCTGAGATATCAACGCATAAATGTATCATGTTATTTTACTGCATTTTGTTCCTACATGTGGCTATGGCTAATTTCAAAAGATTCCTATTTAAAACAAGTTGAATTTATTGACTATGATTAAGATAAATTGCATTAGTTAAAAAACGTGGTTTCAAAATTTTATTGATGCTGAAATCTAAATTACAAAGGCCAGAATGCAAAACGCTTGAATTCTGAAGTGAAAAAAAATAGGCCTTCAGGATCATGATTAGAGTAAGCCAAGACAAGAACAATATTCTTGCACAAATGAGTTATGTAATACAGTTACTTGAAAAATTCCTGTGTGCGCTACTGGTTATGTATATACCAGTAGGATAGGTTTTATCAAACATAATGACACAGTGAGGATTTTATCACTTATTTGGAAAAATTTTTTGATCAGTCTGGCATTTAACAACAAAGTTACAGCAACAGTCATTTAGGCCAGAAATCTACTGTAATACTTTACTTTTTTAAATTTCTTTATTTATACCTGTGACAATTTTGGACTTTTTCTAATAAATATTGCCTGATTCCTTTTTTGCTCATTTCAAAGCATTATTTTTGCCAATACTACAGTATATACCTAGAATTACAGCTGCTAGTCCTTTTAACCATATCCACTAAATTATATCTGCATTTTATTTTCATGGTTAACATAGTACTGTAAAATCTGGCATATAACGTGCCCTTTTAACACACAACTTTAAAAATAAAGATGAGAATTCAAAAAGAATTAGACTTCTACATATATATTTTAAAAAAAGAAATAGCATTCTTTATGAACTTAAAGGGTTATAGTTTTAGAAGTATACCATTTTTTTTCTAAAGCTTGAAACAATACCTCAAATAAATGATGTTCAACATAATAGAGCATTACACACGCACATTTCAGGTTTCTTTATAAAAAAAAAAAGGGAGGGGGGGGGGGGCATACGTTATCCAGTGAATATACAAAAAAACTAAAAATTGTAGCTGAAAAGTATAGGCGTGCATTATACACTGAATTTTATGGTAATTTATATGGTAATGGAGCAGGTGCACCTTCGGAAAAGCAATTTCTGCATTCCACAGAAGTGTGAGTTGGGAAGGGAAGGGGGAGTATAAACATCTGCTTACAATTTTCATGAGGTTTCTGACTGCACTTGTGATTTTTCTTTTTGTGATAGAAATGTTCTTTCAATGAATATAAATATATCTAGCTTCCTTTAATTTAGTAGACTATATACATAATGATAATTCTTGTCCAGAAATTGAATCTGAAGAAACATTTCATATTGAAGCTATATTTAATTTATCAAAACTGGATTGCTCCTACTGCCACAAGCGAATCTGACTCATCTGAAACATCTATTCATGAAAAAGCTAATAAAAGTTCAAATTCATATAAAAAAACTATTTATTTTCTAGCTACCTACAGTTTCTAGAAGTGAAGTCAGTGACAGTAGATATATCTGAAGGGAGAAAAATCAAAGAGATCAAGAAACAGCAAATGATGGCTCAGTTTGCAAAATAAGCAGTATTTCAACAAGTGTCACAAGGTGATGTCCCCAGCAGAAAATCTGAGGATAATTAGCTGGGCCAATATTGCATGCAAAGAGAGAAGTAACTGATATCAGCCTCAGTAGTACATGAAAATTTTTTACTAATGAAAATATATTACATCATATTTCACAGTGCATTGAAAAGAGGAATGTAATAAATCTCCTATAAATCAAATTGATGTTTATCACTCAATGAGTTAGATGTTTTTATTCCACTTAGGTAAGTACAAAGTACTATTGATACAAAAGGTTTTCCTGTTATGAATTTATGGTCAAAATCCTGGACCCTTACATTTCCCACCCATTTCTAATATGGAGAACAATGAAAATCATGAATGATTTCACCAACAGATTATTATTATGAGGTATCATTACTGATCAAAATGGAATGCACAGCAATGCTAGTAGATTATTATTGATTCAATAAGACAGACGATACTAAACAACAATATAAACATAAAAACAGGAACTAACTTAATATTTTATTGTACTATTTCTAAATATTATAATAAACCATAAATATGTGTATTCCATTTATAACAAAAATAAGGGGGAAAAATATTTATTAATTTCTAATGTGATTTTTATGTAGTTACACTTGCTTAGTGCAGATTCGCTTATAGTAAAGTTAGTAATTTGAGTAATAAATTTTAATTAGTACTGATTGATTCCCTATTATGCAGTTTCTAATAAACTCTTAAGAGAGGGCCTATGGCAGATACAGCTCATTCTTGCTTTTTAGTCCCCTTCATTCAATGATTAAAGTCTTAAAAAAATTCTTATATAGTATATCATTTCTTAACCCATTTAAAAAGAATGATAAATGAAAATCAGCAGAGGTTGTGAAACTTGGACATGATTTAGACTTTGATTCATTGAATATCGACGACAATATGGAGTGAATTCAAATGGACTTTCAGCCTCTTCTTGATGGCAAATTTCACATCAGCAAAGAAGAATAAGTTGATCAAGTAGGAAAATTAAAAAAAAAAGTGCAAACGGGGGAGGGGGGAGAAACCACCTTACACTGAATTATGGGGGGAAAAAAGAGCCTTAGAATAAGATGAAAATTAGAAAATGATATTATGTGTTAGTGTATGATGCATGAAGGGTGAAAAAAGAAAGAGAAATGATGCAAAAAACTTCAAACTGATTTCCCAGTTAAAAAATGTTTTTCATTAATTTTGGGTAAATATACGAATATTTTTGTAGGAATATTTGATAGGAACAAATTACATATTTTCCTACAGAAATGTTTCACTCAATGCAGATTCATTTGCTGCAGTATTTTCAAGGAACTAGTTAACAGTACTAGGTGAGATATTCACATAATTAAGAGTGTAACCAATTGAACTGCTAGCTTAAAGATTCACAAAAAATAAATAAAAAGTTTATTTTCAGTTATAGTGTAATTAATGAAGGTTTGGTATCAATGCAAATATATCATGTTTAATACTCCCAAAACATTGCTTTTATGTACAAAAGATAAATAAATAAAATTAAAAATACAATTACATGTTGTTACCATGTTTTTTAAATGAATTCTATTTTTGTTTAAAAAAATATTGTTACGTAGATCCGAGGGTTCATGGATTTTATGCAGAACAATCACAAAGAAAATAAACAGTTCTTCAAGAGCGATGCGAATTTATTAACAAAAATCCAATCCTTTAAATACAGGATTCAGCAGCAATATTCACAGAGTAAATCTCCGGAGGTCTTCACACCTTCAACAGCAATCAAACACAATAACCAGTGCTTAAAAATACACGTATGTAAAAGATTATTCACAAACACAGCCGAGCTAATCGCCAGTCAAAACAATCCTCACTACTTGTTGGTTTAATCCAGACTCATTGCCGTCCCGGCGAGCATCTTATTTATAAGCGCGACAGAAGCTTCCAGAAATATAACCGCTCGTGACATTAGTGGAGAGATCCACTACTTTCTAGAAGATTCCAGAGGGTTCCGAACTCGCCAACATGGTCACCAAAAATGATGCCAACTTGGCTCTACCGCCAAGATTTTGCCAAGTTCTCATTGAATCGCCATTATAACGTAAGGGGTGGCATTGCTTGCGAATAGTACAATTTTAACATGAAATAAATATAACAGAGCAATATAAATGCATTAAATACTCAAATACAAATTATTTACACTATTTACACAAAATTCGTAACAATATTAAAAAAGAGAAGTACACAAAATGTATGTGGATATGAAAAGGATTTATATGCATTCTTTGTAGAGGAATTTTTGTAAAAATACTATAAATTAGCAATAATATATATGCATATAAAAACAGTTTGCACAAAAGTAAAGATATATAGCTGCATTGCATCTAAACTTGACTAGTTTTGACATTTTTAAACATTCACACTTACAGTTTAGCTTTCAAATTTAAAAAGATTTAATGTTTGGCTAATGCCTTCAGTTATTAATTTTTGTTACTTTTTATATATCTATTTTCTTTATTTACTCCTTTAAAAATAAAATCTTGGATTATATTCTTCTTGAATTTTAATTTTATGTACAACATGTTATTTTGTGTGATAAATGGTAATTTGGATTTTTGTATCAAATTAAATTTTTACATTATTGTTAACTCTTACATTTTATTTTAGTCCAGTAATATTCATAAATAAAAGTGAAGGTTGACATTAAAACATTTTTTCAAACCTGCAATCTTTGTCCTTAGACTAAGAGTTTGCTATTGTCTTATGCCTTGTGGTTTAAATTTGTTCTGTAATGTCTATCTTATTATTTTGATTTAAGTTAGATATACATGAACAATATATCTTATAAATATACACATTATATAAAGAGACTGAAACATGTTATTCTTCCTATATATTATGAATATGTACACACACACAGGCATACAAATATGCACATTCTGAAAATAAAACATTCACAAACTAGCACAGTTAAAAATCTACTCTACTTTTTAAAATTATGATTTCCACTATCTTAGTTATTAATAGATTAAAAATATTTTATTCTGAAACTTAATTATAATACTTTTTTTACAAGATTAGAACTAAACAAGAATCTTATGGAGTACCAATGTATTTTGATAAACAATCCTGAATTTGTAAAATTTAAAAGTTTTCTTTGTAAAAAAATAAAAACATTCTAATACAATTAGAGAAAAGGTCTAAGATAATAATAATAAAAAATACAATAATGTACTGTATGTTTACCTGAAAGTTCCACGTTCAACATCTTGACCACTTAGCCTAACATGAACACCATCCTTTAATAAGGATCCAAAAGCCATTGCTTCTGCCAAAGCCCAATCAACAACTCGATTATCAACCATCTCCAAACGAGACTTTAAAATTCTCTTAATACCAGGGTGGGGCTTAAAATTTCCTGGAGGAGCTGAGCTAAAGGCAACACCAACATGACGTAAAATATCTTCAGAAATACCAGTAGGCTCACATTTATGAGGACTTTTCTCACCGAAGAAACCTGCAAAATTATAAAAGTACATATGCATATAAAATATTTGAATAATGAACAGCAATTTAGAAGTGCTGTACAAAATACAACTATCACCTACATATATTTAAATGTAATCAACTACGTTAAACAATAAAACGACAAAAAAAGGGCTATTTAGCATAAATCTATCAGAAATTAATTAACCTTTTACAAGCTAATGTTCAATAAATAGAACACTGATTTTAAAAATATTCTGAAACATACAATTTTAATCAGATAGCTCTACAAAAATTATTCGGTAGAAGGAAAAAATATTTACTAGTTTTTTAGTAACAAGGAAATTTTGCAAACATACTTATTAAATTAATAAAAAAATATATATTTAATAAGTTTTAATAATTCAATGAGAGTAATAAAAAAAGATCATTTTGTTGATAGAGTATAAGTTACCTTAAAAAAAAAGATAATTTTTTTTTCTATTACATTTTTATGCAATCAAAGTAACTTTGATTGCAGTACACAGAAGAATGGAGAAAAATTTTCTGAATGCTAAGATTTCTAGTAAATGTTGACAAAAATTGTTTATGACTCAATGTTTTATCTCAATTTCTTTAGTCCTCCCTCTTTTTTGCATTCTCCATGGATTTGAGGAAGATTATTCATAGTTGCTGTAGAAAAGCATCTGCATTTTTTGTTGACAATTGGACATTATTTACAATTCAATTGGAGAGGCAATTATAATAGATGATCCTATGTTAAGCTTACAATGTACTTTATAAAATACCATTCTTTTTCTCAATGGGGAAAAAAAATCAGCCCAGTCTTTTAATCATCAGCATGTGTGTGAAATTATTTTTAATTCAATCAAGACATGCCATATTTAAATTAAACATTTAAAAACTATATACAACAAAAAAATTCTTCAAAAAATAATTTGGGATGAAAGAATTTATTAGGAAGTTATCTAGATGATTAAAAACTCATAAAAAGTTTATTACATTTAAGCAAGCAAATGTATTCACAGCTTATCAATCCATTATGATGAAGTTACAAATTATATCTGCCCTATTAAATGGTTTAAGTTTGAAAGACCCATAATTTGAAGTGATATCACAGCTATAGTGACAATTTGCTTTTAGTCAGTTCAGCTTTTTTGCAACATGTTTCATTTAATCAAGAAATGATACAAAAAAAATGCTGTACATAAGTTGGCTACTGTTCAGGATACAAAAAATAAATTTACTTGAATCAGTAGAATTTAGAGTGAGCAAAATATTTCATTAATACAAAATCAGCACGAAAAAAAAAAATGCCTAAAATTTTCTTAAATAAGAATTTTATAAAATGTAAGCAAGTCTTTTAATTAAAAAAATTGTGATTACTTAATACATATGGATTAATACCTCTACTTTTTTTCTGCTTTATCTAGTGAAATATTTATAGTATTTAAAATTATTTTGTTAAAAATTTTCCATAATACTTAAAAATTACCATTTCTAAAACATAGTGGCTACATTATTGAACATAATAAAAAAATTTAAAAAGCAAATAAATTCTTAGAGGAAAAAGTACAAAATCATGTATAGATAATTTATGAATATTCATCAATAAAATAATGAATAACTACAATACCAGTAATGATTAATTTCATTAATGTAATGAATAAAAAAGTGAATCACAAAGTACAAGAGAGTAACATTTTACCTTTCCAAGGTGAATCTAACCAATCAGTGTTATACATTCTGATATCTTTTTCTGCATTGTTGTACGCCTCTTGTAAAATAGCTTCATACCTAGCTTCTTCTTCCTGGGGAAGCCAGGGAAAAAAAATTAACTTTTGAGAAACTCAGAAACATTTCATATGATTCACATTTTCAGCATATATTATATCAGATTGCTTTTAGCTATAAATATATATTTTATGACAATTTGTTAAAATAAAATTTTTATTTTGAACTCTGAGAAAACAATTACTTCACACATAAAACACTCTTTAAATATCTGTTAATTTTTTTCTACACTTAAGCAAAACTGGGGAGAAAACTATTTTGAAGAATCAAAAAATTTATTCTGTTTTATAGGATACTACATTCAGAATGATATTTTTAGCACAACCAAAAATATTTTGATAAAAGCTATTTTGACAACCATCAAAATCTGGTTGCCAAATTCGAAGAATAAACACATCCAGTGCATTCACAAAGCTGCAAGCAAATCTACAAAATCATAGAAAACTGTAATTGTGCTAAAAGAAAATTCAAATCAGTACAATAAACTTTAATCACAGATTTAAATTATTTATAAGCAGAATTTTTTTGATGTATAGAGTCTTACTTTCACAAGATCTCAAAACTTTAAATTCATTTTCTCAATGTCATATAAAACATATTCAATATAATTGTTCGAAAAATTTGCAAAATAAATTTCTTTGCAAACACTAAAGTAATTTTCCATGAATTTTTAAAATACTTCTTATATTTGGAAATCTTTAATAATTTGTTGTGTTAATAATTCAGTGTAACAAATTAATATTTAAAAATTAACTATTTGAGAATTTTTTTTCAGAATTCTTGATTTTTATATTAGAGATGTAAGCTCACAAACACTTTTATTGTATTACTTAAAACTTATTTCTCAAAGCAGGAAATTTATTTAATTTTATTAGTTTAATAAAAGTAACATTAAAAGCCACAAAATCGACTGTAATGGATTCATGTTAATGCTTACTAAATTTAATACTGTTTACATAATTATATTGAAAAACACTCAGCCACAATTCATACACTATACAAATTTTTTTTTCTTTTTTTTTAAATTTCCAACTTGAATAAAAAATTATAAGGAATTCTGAAAATAAGCAATTCCATCATATTACAAAAATACATATGACAATGGGAAAAAAGCAAACAAAAATGCATTTTACCTACCTTAATTAAACTCTGCCAGGTAAAAGAATAAGCAAGCGCAAAATTAATATACTGAGCAATATGATAGTATAAATTGTTTTTGTGAAAAGAAATTTTAAATACAAAAGTTTTAAAAAATAGTTTAAAGTTATTGATATTTTGAATATTATATTTCCACCTGAGGGGCTGTGCTACAGGATATATTAAAACCGTATCAATTTCAAAGCAAAATACTGCACAAGCAAAAATTTTCAAATTTCAGTCTACATAATTAAAAAATATATATTTTAATATTTTTCAATACAATAAACATCATGCAAAAAATAGAAATAGTAAGAACCAATAAAAATACACAAATAATTATTTATAATTATTTGTTTGAAATTTCCACTTTAGTAAAATACTGATGTAATTCTTTAGAATATTAATTTAAAAAATGGCAATTTGTAAGACCAGGTGCTATAAAATTTGTACACAGATTTTTAAATTTTTTTCACAATATTTTTATCATTGAATGATATTTTTAGGATGATACTGTTCAATGTGGAAGCCGCTTTTAAGCTAGTTTGCTTTAAAGTAAATGTATATTACACAGATACAGATAAATGAATGTCTGGACATAAATTTTGAAATATTTTAAGTACATTGAAAATGAAAATTTACTTTATGCAGTAGAATTTATTGAATAACAATTTCAATATGTCAATCAACACAATAGAAAAACTAACCTAATAAAAAATAAAGTTCATATGCGTCTATATGTACAATGCAGAGCAAAAATGAAAAAATTTAATTATGTAAAATTAGATTTGCTTAATTCATTAATGATGATAATGTGCACCTTCAAAGAAGCAATATAACATTGCATCTACCTTCAAATCATTCTTCATGTAGCACATTTAGGTCATTCTTAAACATTTTCATTATCATTTAATCATATTTGTTCTTGGAAGCAGAATTACAATTCTCTTTCAAATGAATCATCATTAAGAAAAGTATTCTTTAAATAGTTGCACTTTAATTCTGGTAATATGGGTTGTGTTAACAGTTCTTTTTTTGCAATTAGGATGTAATTCATTTGCAACAAAACCTATTTTATCTTTTTCAGTTATCCTAAACTAATTTTTTTTATCTGTTTCAGATAGTTTTTTTACATTAATATTGATTATTGTAATTTCTCCTTTCAATTTTCTGGCTGGGTGGTGTAGTTGGTTAGGTATTGGCCTTGCGCATCCAAGATTGCAGGTTTAACCTCGGCTCAAGTCAGCAGATTCTGATGACGCAAAAAAATTGATCCCATCCATGTTGTATGAATATGCGGCATGTAAAAGATGCCTTGAGTGCCTGTTTGACTTGGGTGTTCCCAACAAAATTAAATTCCTCGTACAATTTCATTTTGTCAGAGCTCAGGGGCCTCCCTCTGAGAAGGGCATAAAAAAATTACATTGTGGCAATAGGTATATACCTATATAGTACAACCCTAAAAAGTGATACCAGCTCCTGGAGAATGTACTAGGTCTGCAATAATAAATATACCCATCTGAAAAATAAAAAAATCTTTCTGTTCATGCCTTTTTACTGCCAATTGATCAAAGTTAAACATATTTCATCTGTTTCTCACAGACACTGCTCCCTTTTTAACCTCCAATTACTGTTAATGCTGTAATTTCTTTTTCAGTTTATTTTTTAAAATTTATATCTTATTTTGGGCATTTGTTATTGGAACCAATGGTTTTCTAAATTTTTGCCAAAAAGAACACTGTGGTAGCATTATCTCATACAGTAAATTCACTACAAACTGAATGATAAAATGTTAAAAAAAAAAAAAAAAACTGCGATTTCATCAACTTTTCTTATTTAAAATATTAAGAGTGAAAGACAGAATTTGGCATATTTTCTACATGTTGCCATTTTTGGTTTCATAGTCCCTGTAGTAGATACTTTACTTTATGTGTTCAGATTCTACTCATAGCTGATTCCTTTATTTGTTGCCAAATGGATAAGTTATCAGATTAAATGAATTAAAAAAAAAAAGCTATTAGTACAATTTTTTGTTTAGGATGTTTAAGCTATGGTATAAACAAGGATTATACCTAGAACTATTTATGGTAAAATTTAATGAAAGACCTATTTTATCTGTTTTAGAAAGCATTCTGATTTAAACTAATGTAATTTCTCTTTCAGTTTAAAGATGCTGCCTATTTATTATTTTAAGGTGAATATTTTATGAATTACACTGTTACATATCAATTATAGTTAGCAGTAAAGCAAGTTGTTTGCTTAGATGACTATACAGTTTACTTAATGTATCTATATTAATAAATGGAAGAGCTTTTTGGGGGATATAATGCAAAGATAAAAAGAACTCAGACACACAAAATTTGGCACATTGAAGTATAGATAATGATGTGTACACCAAAACTATTTTTTTAAAATTCGCCTAAGATTTTTTTGACATATGCTAATGTGGATGTGATCTTTGCCCTCCTTTAGAATAATTTTGTAGCCTAGCTCTCAAATGTAACAGTGTAAGATTATAATTTTTGCACTCTTGGAAAAAGTCACATGTTTAAACAAAGAGACACTTGGTTGAGGCATGTAAATTGATTGACCAATTTTTAAAAATGGCACTGAAATGCAACAATTACATGTTTTATAGTTAAATTGTTCCAAAGAAGATGAAATTTATATGGCATACCAAATGAGATAGTCAAGGATATTAATTGATGGATTTTATATAAATTTTTAATTACACAATCAGTGAGCAATTCTTGCTTCTTTACTTTCTTAACAAAGTGGAAAATGACAACCTCTTGTCTTGCATGATTTTGGCATTTATTTCATTACATGACATCATGATTTATTTTATGCAGATCTTAGTATTTGCTCTACATACCATAGTTGAGATTCTTTCAAAAATTTACTACAAATTGGTTTTCATGATTTATTACTAACTGTAAAAAGTATATTTATTTAAAAAAAGTTCTATTACATTGTGTAACAGGAATTCAGAAATAAATCAAGCATGGCAATGAAGTAAAAATTGTATGTACAAAACTTGCTTCAGAAAAAAAAAAAAAAAAAAATACCCCATGGTAAAAGATATCTATTTCATTTTTTCATTATTTTCAAAATTTAGAAAGTTTATTGGAAGGAAAATATAGTCTAATGATTTTTTCATCAATTCACTTTTTCCATGAATGAAATTAAGCGAATTGTATAAACTTAATTTATAAAAATGGGTAAAAATAAATAAAGAAAAACCCAATCTTTTTATGTACAAGGAAATTTCAGTTGAGAAATTAATATAACAGAAGATCATCAAAAAACATTTAAATTAAAATTTCCATAAAGAGTTTTCAAAAATTAATAAGAAAGCAATTTTCAATTTTATAGAAATATTAAGTTTTTCATACAAACTTGCAATTGAAAATTATAAAATAATTTTTCTACAGATTAACAAAAAACATCATTTTGTTACAAATAATGTAGTAAAATACTGAAACTATCTAAGAGACAAACTATCTAGAGACCTATAACAATGGCAGAAAATTAAAAATACTCACATGATGATATTTACAAGTTGCAATATTAGCTCAAGTTAACAGGAACATTACATGACAGCAGATAAAAATAAATTTTAATTAGAATACACAAAATGATGAATAAGCAAACAATGCTGTTCTTTGTAAACATAAATTAAGCTTTCAGCAAATTTCACCAACTTAAAAACCTATTTCATTTAAATAAATTTCATTCAATTAAGGGTCCTATTTTCCCCCTTTTTAGAAAGAGAAACTGTTATATCAATGTTTTGAAATGAATATGCTTCTAGCAGATTCTTCGATGCAAAAATTATTACTATAAAGACATAGTAAACTTACTTCAATTTCTTTTTCAGTAACCATTCCTTCATGAACAAGATGTCTACTGTATAATTCAAGTACTGGAAGGGTCTTACGAATTTTTGTATACATGAGTGGTTGTGTGAACATGGGTTCATCAATTTCATTATGACCATTTCGACGATAACAAACCTAAAATGAATATATATAAATTAATATGAATATAGGAAAAAACTCCTTAAAAATTAAGATATTAAAGAATGATTCATATTTTACCAAATCAACTACAACATCTTTTCCAAATTTAGCTCGATACTCTGCAGCTACATTAGAAACATGCACAACAGCTTCAGGATCATCAGCATTTACATGGAAAATAGGTGCATTTACAACTCTGGCAACATCTGTACAATAAGGTGAAGAACGGGATCTTCGAGGATCTGTTGTAAATCCAATCTACAATGCATTACAAAAATTTTAAGCAAAGCTATTTTGAGGTAAAAAAATTAAATATTTTATAAGTTTAAAAAAATCCCCAAGGATTTCAATTTCATTTTATCGTAATAAATAAAATACAATAGAATAAACCACACACACAAATAATCTAAAACATCTTACAGTTGAAAATTCTATTGATAAAATTGTTACTTTAAAATTAATATTAACTAAAAATATTTTAAGCTGAAATTAAAAATTATTTCTCGAAAAATCAATATTATTAACAAATGGCTAAGATTAGTAAAACAGCTTTTTAAGTGAGCTTCAATATTTTTTGTTCCTGTTTAATAAGCAAATGTGACTATTCTAAAATTTTTTAAGTATTATTTAAGATGTTCAAACTTATTAAGCTGTCCCAGATCATTATGGAATCGTGCTAAACATCCTGACTTAAAAAAAATTCAATAGGTTTTGGTAGGAGACATATAACAAATATATATATATATACTCTTAGCATATAATACTAATATTTATTCAATTATGCAAACTAATACATTCGTAATATAAAAAAACTTCATAAAATACTAGTCATTACCCAACCACTTTGCAGGGTATTTCATTTTTTGTTTTTAAGTTATTGATATCTAAGTCCAAGCATTTAACTTTTAATTGTATTAAAAGCATTCTTATAGACATCACCCATTCCTTTAAAAAGGACAGAACCTAAATTTCTAAAATGAAAATATATTTATAATTTATGAAGCTATACACCCTCCCCCCACGCTTGGGAATCGATTTTCAGAAAACCCATTTTAATGGATCTCTACTCAGCAAAAGAATTATACTTATCGAATTTAAAGTCTATAATGCCTGTTCCACCAACAGACAAATTCCCTAAAGCATGTTCTAAATTAATCTACTTAACAAAAGAAACATCTTTTGGGTGAATAGTTCAAAAACAGAAATTTATCTACAGTTCCCATATAACAGAAATATAATATACAAAATTTTAAAACTGTTTTTAAAACTTATATATAATATTTCAAGTTTAAAGTAACCAAATGATATTTTCTTTTCAATACCATAAAATAAAACAAGCTATCCAGATATAAAGAGGCTACTTTTAAGTGATTTTTTTAACTATTCTATAAGAATGTTTGTTGCATTATAAGATTCTAAGGCTGTCTCCAGATCTAAAATGTATAAATTTCTGTGCTAAAATATTACCTGATTATTAACAACAATGTGAATTGTGCCATGGGTTGAGTAATCGGGTAAATCACTCAAATGGAAGGTTTCATATACAACACCTTGTCCAGAAAATGCAGCATCACCATGAAGTAAAATGCTCATAACCTGAAAAAAAAAATGTTCTATGTCATTAAAATTGTGAGATTTCATATATAAATATAAAAAAAATGTATTTATTTATTAAGAATGGAATAATAAACTAGAATTTAGATATATTAAGCATGAAATGTTATTTGAGAGAAAAATGACTTTGTAAATACACTGATGAAAAAAAAAAATCAACACCAAGGGGAAAAAAAGTAGAGCAATGAAACTTCGGCTATTCATTTGTCTAGGTAACATATTCAATTGATTACTTTCAAGATCATTGGTAAATGTAAGCATGAGAAGAGCCATTTCAAATGTGAAATGATGAACATTGATGACTGATGTAAGTGCTAGAATTTTAAACTCAAGCATGCAATATGTCCTAACAGGTACTGGGTATCAGTTTGTGGAATATAATTACATAAATGTTGCACTTGATTGGTCACACAATATACAGAATTTAATTTTAGTTGTGGATAACACAGGAAGTGTCATCCGATGATGTCTAATTTATGCTCAATTGGAGAAAGATCTGATTTAGTTGGCCAAGGTAACATGCATAGGAGCATGTTTGGTTACAACAGCCATATGAGGTGTGAATGTTATCTTGTTCAAAAGCACTCTTTGAATGATGTTCATAAATGATAGCACAACAATTTGAATCAACAGACTGACATTAAAGTTTGCAGTGAAGGGAGTTTCTGCTAATAAAGAAAATTGCTTCCCAGACTATAACTCTAGGTGTAGGTCCAGTGTGTTAAAGCTGCATAATGGCTGTTTGCAAGGGCTGATCTGGCCTTTTACAGCCATCACTGACCCTAAGATAGAAGCAGTTTTCATTGGAGAACACAGCCCATCGCCCCTCCTTCCTCCAATGAGCTTTAGCATGACATCACTTTAGTGGCAAATGTCACTGATTTGGAACTAATGATATAAACACTACAAGGTGTCTGGCTCAAAGCTATTCCTCAAACAACCGATTAGTTACAGTTCACTATGTCACTTTGGTGGCAACAAAAGCTACAATTTCTGTTGCAGATGGACTACAATGCTTTATAGTTATGCAGTGAATATGGCGGTCTTTTCTTTCAGTGGTGATCAGTGCATAGTCAAACCCCGGTTTTCTTGAGATAGTGTGTGCCTTCCCGAGACCTGCCAACAGTCATGCACAGTGGATACACTCCTAGCAAGTCTTTCTGAAATACTACGGAAAGAAAAAATCCACCTTTTCTTCGCTCTATAATAAAACCTCATTCAAACTCAATGAGCTGTTGATAATGGCTTCTTCATTTTCTTAAAGTCATTCTTGACCAACATCAACTCACTATGTCAAATATCAATGATAAACAATTCTCAATAACTTTATGATGTATATTTAAAGTATACCTGATTCACATGCTCAAATAGGTGCCACATGTTCACATTCATGCGCCTAATGCGAAATTTGAATCAAAGTCCCCTTGCTGATGTTAAGACAAGTCCACTACATTTCATTTATCTAGCTCAACTCCTTCTTGGTGTTGGGAATTTTATTTCCATCAGTGTATATAACAGCATACAGTACTTCTAACCAATTATTTTTCTGTAAATATTTAGATTAGATCAGAACATACTTTTTGGCCTTGAGTATCTCCTCTGTAAAATTGTTCAGCTCTAGTTTTTCCTTGCACAACTGGATCAGCAGCTAAGGGAGATAGATATAAATGCATATAAGAATTACACAACTTTTATATCTCAATAATATGCTATTGCAATAAATGAAAACAGAGAAAGGAATTTCAAGTTTGAATCGTCATGTATTTAGAATTAAATTTGTTGTATGAAGAAATTTTAATTAATGGAACTTTCTAATGAAACCAAAACTTTTTATTTTCAGCAATGCAATTAAATTTTAAGAATTATTGGAATTCAATACTTAAAATTTAAACTATTCTAAACATTTTTGGTGACACACTTGCTTCAGATGCAATAACTGCACCTACATTTAAATATTCAGACTCTTTATATGCTTTAAAAAAAGTTTACCTTCTAAATGAGATGGATTAGCAACAACAGCCAATTTAATATTTTTATTAGTCACTCGGTTTAAGCGCTCATGACACATTCCTAAATGATATTTTACATCACCGGAACCCTGAGTAATAAAGCAAAAATCAGGAAAACATAATAACTACAATAAAAATTGATAATTACTTAAAGTTTTACATATATTACCTCATCAGCAGGTTCAAGACCACTGAACTGAGCAAAAATTTGCTCTAAAGGTTTTCTGCAAACATTTGCGAGGACATTTAGTCGTCCCCTAAAATTAAATAAAATGTAATTTACTAAACAGAACATTCTTTAAAAAATACAGAGCATTGATGAAAAGGCAACTTGTAATAAAATATAAATACAAAGAAAAAAAATTATTAGGACAAAACACTACCTATGAGGCATTCCTATCACAATACTTTCAATACCAAGCTCGCTAGCACGATCAATAACAGTTTTCATAGCAGGAATAAGTACTTCACATCCTTCTAGACCGAAACGTTTTTCAGATACCCATTTCCTAGCTAAAAATTCTTCAAACCTATAAAAAACGAGTAAGCTTATTTAAAAATCTGTAACTTGATGAAATAAATTAATACCTTTCATGCTCTAAAATACAAATATATATATGTTAAGTCTTTTATTCATTATGTAATGATGTATATTCTTTAACTGCATCTATAAAAATCTTCCAAACACATTATGATATTTAACCCAGTGTAATTTGACATCTCAAACAAATCAGGCTTTTCATCTGAATTTAAAATTTTCAGAAATGACAAACATAAGTAAAATTAACAAGAAAAACTGCTTTTAATTGGTGATATTTATATTCTATACTATGGAGGACAAACAAATTAATAAATATGCTATCTGCTCTGATAAGATTAATCCGAAGAACTACATTTGAAAAAGACTAATTGAACAAACAAAAACAAAAAAAACACAAATATAATTTCTAAACTGTATACTTAAATGAATTTTAAATACACACATATATACTTAATAATGATTGATAATAACATTAAGTATTAAACATAATAAAAAGCAAATTCGTAATTGAAAAGCAAAAGAGTAATATGAAAATACAATTATTTTGTAATCATGAAGTATTTTTTATAATTGTATAAAGAAACTTACAACCATGTATATACGTAGATCTAGGTATAACATGCACACATCTACTTTTATACTAACTACTACTATAATAACTATTTAAATATACAATTATCAAAGAATATAATAAAAAGGAAATACTTTTAATGTTTACAACACTATGTATCATTAATATAAAGATAATATATAAAATTATATATATTTTAATAATTAAAAAATGTTAAATTATGCATGATAAGATCATGAATGAATTACAGTCTTTACAAAACATTTAATAACCGATTTTAAAATGATATTACTTTGTAGATCTAATGAGTCGTGCCATCAATAATCGTTTCTGTTCTTTTGTAAAATTCATTATTCCAGGAGTTTCAAATTTTTTTCGGATCCAAGTACATTGTTCTTGACTATTTATAAACATATATTCAATGCCAATATGACCACAATATACATCCTATTAGAAAAAAAAGACATGGGGGAAAAACTTGAAATTACACTGATAAAAAAAATGACAGTTTCACTTTACAAGAATCATCGACTAAGTGACGATTCATAAACATAGCCTTATTCCTATTTCTAAAATCAAAAACAAAAGCAAATTTAATATTTGTATAAAATTAAACCAATATTTGGTTATAAATCCTTTGGGCAATATAAGCATAATAATCCAATTATAATGCACATAAAAAATGTCATTATAGCATTTTTCAAAACTTAAGTTTTTAAAAATTTTAGTCAATAATTAATAAATGACCAATAAAAAAACTATTTTTTTAAATCTTAAATATCTGGGATAATACAAGTTCTCCAGAACATCTCTGAATTTCTTTTACAATACAATTCAACAAATTTTTCTATGCTTCTACCGAAGTCTACATTAACAAACATCCAGAATTAATTTCTAAAATTGTATATACATACTGGATGTTTCAAAAGTCACGCACATCAACCTTTGTGGTTGAGTTTTAAAGACAGATGAATTATGTTAACAAACAGAATAAAGGACAAACAAAGGTTGAACGATTATCTTTATTGTCAAGTGTCGGACATGGTCAAATCACAGTAAATTTTCAAAATGATGTCCAGTTTCTTGGACACACAAATGACTCTTTTTATGAGATTAGTTGACAGCGATATTTTTCAGATATCCCGAAAGGACAAGTCTGGTGAAGTGGGGACAAAGTCATTTGGAAATGATACGATCATCAAAAAATTCAGTTAAACCTTCCATACTGTTCCATGATGTGTGACACGTTGTGCCGTCTTGCTGCATCCAAGTGTACCGTTCATCACTGTTCAGCAAGGACATGAATTCCATAATAATGTTTATGTAGACGGTCGAATCGACACTGCTACTGAAGAAAAGCGGCCCCACAATTCGATGGTGTAACACAGCACACAAAGTTTTTCATCATGTAAGGGCCGTTCCTGCATATTGTGTGGATTTATGGTGGACCAATATTGGCTGTTTTCATATCCATGCAAATAAAACCTCGCCTCATCTGTAAAAAAAACATTATCCAGTTTACGGATACCATATGTGTCTAGGAAAGAACAAAACCTTCCTCAGAAATGCAGCCTTTTCTCAAAATTGGGAGGCTTCATTTCATGGACAGCGCACATTTTAAGCAGTCGAAAGTTTAATTCGCTTGCTGTTCTCCATGCCTATGAATGTGACATTACCAGTTGCACAGCAAGTTTTTAACTACATTTCATTGGACTTCTTTGTAAAGCGGTTTCCACATCTGTCATTTTTGCTTTCATGATGTACACTCTACCTGATCCCTTCCTAACTGCAATTGATCCTGTGTCACAGAACCACTGCACTAAACATGTTACGGTTGATGCATTTGGTGCTGTTTTACATGGATATTTCAGCTGAAATGCATTTATCATACGGCATTGAGATTTTGTAGTGAAACAAAATTCCATGATGGCTATTCTATGCTCTTGGGAAAACATCATGCACCTCCCGTTGTGCTCAATTGACTACAACTGATAAGTATTTTGAAACTGTTCCTAGTTATGTTCAAAACTTCTTATGATGGAACCCCAGGTGTCATCTAGTGACAAAAATCTCAACCAATCCTTTTGGTTTTTAAGCAACAAGGTGGATGTGTGCGACTTTTGAAACACCCAGTAGTTCCAACTCCTGCATGATCCCTCTCAATGAATAAACAATAAACAGCCTATATTGTACAATTTTATCACATGTGTTCTAAACTTTGCTTTGGGAGAAAATAGCCTATGTTATACATTATGTCATTTAAGCCTTTCAATCAATTTTATTAAAATCGCTGCCTCATACGTATGTAGGGTGACTCTAATATCAAGGAGACAAATTTTAAAGAATGGTACAGATCATTAGAGCATTTTTTTGTGTATAGTAAAGTATGGCAGAGGTAATGTACAGAAGCTGAGATAATATATATATAGATAGATGAGAGGAAAAAATACTGTTCATTTAGCATAATTATTAATTGCTTTTTATCAGCAATGTTTAAAATATAAACTCACGATTATCACTGCTATTAATATTGATAGTCAACAGCAGAATGCACAGCAAAAAATACTAAAATCATTAAATGGAAGCATAAAACATGTCTAATAACTTCTTGAGATACACAACAAAAGATTCTGTGAGTAACTGAAGTAATAAAAATGTGCATAACTTGCGACTGAATACAAAGCTATAGAGAACAAATAAATAAGATGCAAAACTTAATTAGATACGACATCATTTTGCATTTAAGTGAAATACAACAAAATATAAGCTTGGCAGCATTGATGGAACACTTGGCAAACAATTTGAAAGATGCCTTGCAAAGTGTTAACCCTCTACATGTGGCATTTTACCAATGATTCTAACATCTGTGCAGCTCAATTTCCCAGCTTTTGGAACTATTTACAGATAAGGCAAGTTTTACATACTAAGATATTTTCAGTGCATATATACTCATGTACCGGCAACAGCAAATCCACATGCATTTAAATTCTTCCCAATAAATGTTTGGATAGATATTGTAAAAAAATTTCCCTTTAATCCCATATGTCCTACAAAAATTCGATGATCAATGCTATTATACTTTTCTGGAAGGGGTTTTACGAGAATTGCTGCAAAGTGATCTGGTTGTTGTTTTAAATAAAATACACTCTCAGCATGATGGTGCTGTGGACTGTTTCAAAATTTATCAAAACAATTATATGAATGTCACTTATTGGGTGCAATGAACTGGGAATCGTGGACCAGTCTGATGGCCTTCCTTACAGCTAGATTTTTTAAGGTTATATATATTTTTTATGGGGGCCACTTGAAGGTCTTCATTTATGAGATTACGGTTGATTATACATCCAAAAAAACTGTTGACCACTCCACAGAAGCAATCAACTCTGTACTATTCTTGGTAATTACAATTTTGAGCACTTATTGTTGTAAAAAAGCACTTTGCGAATATGTTACAGGTAGGCAATGCAGACATGTTTCACTTTCTTGTGTTTAATTATGTTTATGAGTGACGTTTAAAGACATATACTGGTATTCAAGTAATCTAAAATATATATATACAAATTAAACACTTGTTAAGGAGTTGTTTCATACATGAATAAAACATATAAACACAGTAAAATTTTACATAAAAAGTATTACGATGGTACAACCTCTAATCGCTTAAGTATTTCTCGTAGAGATAAAGCTTTCTCATTGCCCCCAATGAAAGTACTTCCAGGAAGCTTGAAAAGACGATCCATGTCTTTTTCCTCTATGCAAAGTAAAAGGGCAATGAAATTAATATAAGTAATTAACAAAATTATAGTTTATTACTTCTTTCTAACAGAATGCATGTTTTGTAGAAAAAGACACTTATTTACTTTTGCTTGTAACAAAAGAATGCACTACTAACAATTTGAAAGCAAATAATCAGGAAAAATTACAATTTTCTGAATTGTTTTCATAATACACATTTTAGAAGGGAAAAAAAATTCTTGAAAAATACAATGCTCTGATTTAATATATTAATTTTATGAGAGTCTAGAAAGACATACTTGAAAACATTAACAACAAAATTTTTATTTCTCAAAACCAATTAAATCAGTTTTCAATTTGATATCTCTTACTATTATTAAAATCAAACTCTTCTGCACACATAATATAAATAATTAAAAGTTAAAAGAAAATGTCGCTATTTAATAAAATTTACAAAGAATGAACAGATGTAAAAATTAAAATGGCAAAAATCATAACTTCTTTTAGCTTTTAATTTACTCAACTAAAGTTGTTTAAAAAAAAAATTTTTTTTTAATTTTCTTTGAAAACTTCTCTAATAGATAATTTTTTTTGCATATTTACTCTCAATCACAAATTTTTCTAAAAATTTAAAACATAAAGGAAAAAATGTTTTTGTGTGTGTTTAGACCATTTTACCATATTTTACAAATCTTGATTGACAATAAAATGCAGGTGATTATTATAATGAAATAATCTTTTACATGTTCAATCATTAAAAATTTAAGAATATGAACACTAGTCTTCATATAACATTTTTATTGCATCTAATGGAAGGAAAAATTACATTAAAAAATTAAACAAATAGTTTTCAATAATTTTGAAATATATATATCGAATTCTTCCAAAACTTAAAGTACAAGTTTTTACACCTTTAACATGATACTTAATGCACTTTGAGTAAAATTAAATAATGCAATACAAAACAGAGATAAAAAAAATACAAATCATCAACGAATTAAAAGTATTTTTCTTCTGGTTATTTCAGAGGATAAAACACAGGTATTTATTGATAATTGAATTCTGAGAAAAAAACATCTATTCAAAAAATTCTTTTTGCCTCCAGGACTTGAATACATAAATTTGATACACAAACTAATATTGATAAAAAATTCCACTAAAATGCTTCCAGTACACAAAAGCAAAGAATTTCAAGGAGGGAAGAAAATCAATAAGACTTCAACCTGATTGATCAGAAAATTCTTTAGATGCTTCAAAAGGAGAAATATTTTTATACCAAAATTAAAGTTGACATTTTTTACCCAACTGGTAGCTTCTTAAAACAACTTGTGGAGAGCTAGGAGATCCTTCAGAGAATGCAGATTGAATATTGGCCGCTGTTATGTTCAAGGGATCCAATTTTGAAACTAGATGTCCACGAACCTAAACAACAAAATAAGTCTTTATAAGTAATATATAACTGGTATATAATGTTCTAATTCATTTCAAATCATGAAATATGTAATTGAACAATTTTTATTTTGACTAATAGAATTATGGAAAGAAAATTTTTATTGATCAGTTGATTATTCATTAACAACACACTCAGAAGCTATTGGATATGGACTCAGTTGCTGGCATGCCACTCTCCAACTTTTCACCATACCAATATGAGGACTTAAGAGACTTGATAGATTTAATATGCATCACCCTTCCACATAGTAGGTCTTTAGCAGCACAAAAATTCATCTGAGTGCATCTTGAGAGAAACACCACTAACCATGAGTTTGCAACCAAGACCATTCATCTACAGCGGTCACAAGAAAATTTTCAGTTTAAAAAAACAAAGGAAATAACGATAACATATAATATATGAAAATCAAATCTATAAAGGTTAACAGATTAAAATGGCAATGTGTTGCAGGGTTTGAGAGAGTGTTTACCAATGTCACACTATTTAAATGTCCTTTTAATCTTAATTTACACCATGATAACTTTATTGCATAGCTTGATACAGTATACTTAAAGGGATTTGTGACATGATTGCTAGTTAGGGTCAATGAATGAAGGCAAAATGAAAAGAGTCGTGGAAGGTAAAATTGTTGAACAAAATAAATAAATTGAAATGGCTGATCTCCAAAAAATGTGACAAGACATAAAAACCAAGTCTGATACATTAAAAATAAAATATGACAAAATTAATGCTTTAGATTCTTTTTACTTTTAAGATCTTTGGGAAACAAAAGATGCAACTGAGGAAACGGTAAAAAGGCTTTTTGAAATGCGGTGAGTATAAACTTAAATTACTAACTATTAAACAGTTAACTTTTCATTTTGAAAAGAATGAATTCAAAGCTGTAAATTTCAGAGAAAATGGTAAAAAATAAATAAACAAAAGGAATATAAAAAATACAGTAAGAATTATCAAAAGTAAATTCAAAAATACTAGATAGGGAACTTAAGAAACTAGATTGGATTTTAGGTCAGTTTACAAAAATCCATAATGATAATTCTATATCTTAGGAGGATAAATATGATTAATTATGACTAGCTTTGCAGCCTAGTTCTTCTGCTCTAAAAGTTAATACCCAATATCTAAAGAAAATTATTTGAAAGCAATTGAGCTTCAGAAGTCTGGATATGGGGAAAATGAATGCTTACTATAAATTTTGTTACATAACGATTACTTATAGTTCTTCAAAAAAGATGGAAAATTCTATATATAGTTGCCCACTTACATGATACATTAGAATCACAATTGTATACTCTAAATTTATTGGAAGTTATCAAAGAAAAATTGAAAATTATTACAAATTCACACAATAGAATATTTGAAACTTTTCTGTAAACTTTAGTAGTGAATATTGTTTAGTTGCAATAAAATATGTAATGTATTAATTGCTTGATTTAAGATTAAAAAAGTTGTATGAGTAAGAACTGTACTCAGGAGCTAGATCTGGTACCCAGTGATACAATATATATTCAATAAGATTTATTTAGAGGAAATAGAACTGCTTTCATGTCATGTTACATTAACAAGATTTTATTGATGAGCTTGAATTCTGTTTTTCACTGAGAGGCATATATTCTTTATCTGGAATGTATCAATAGCTGTATACCTAAAATTGAAAACATATATATATATATACATACACATATATGTGTGTGAGTAATAATTCCCTCTAGCATCCTTTTAACTCTTTTTAATAATATTTAAAACAAGTTTTAATTCTTTGGTTCAAAACAAACACCCTAATCTTAATCATAATCGATTAATATTATTACATAAGAAATCCCTTTCCCACCCATTTTAACCAATCAGAGCTCTTGTTAAAAAACAGTCGTGTGGTCTTTGCTGTCGGGTATAAAAAATGAAAATTTTGTGTGATCACTCTCTTTTTCTTTGTGCTCGTTATGTGAAATGTTGCTGCTGCTTGTTGCTTCTACTATATGTGTCTGTTTTCGTGTTCTTACCAAATAGATGTGAAATATAAAGGTGATTGACCATCTACGTTATGTGTGTGTAAATAAACAAGATGAAAATTAATTCTGAAGATGTTTTCACTAAACCTGATGTGTCAACAATCCAAATCAATGAACACCAGCCAACAATACTACATAATATACATATATATAGTATAATAAAATAAAAGTGAAAAAGTTCTAAAACCTACAATGCCAAAGAAGAAAGAAATTGGAGTTTAAGAGACACAACAAATGTAGATACAAAAAGTCTTTGGACTAAACTGGAGACCTATTATGATTCTAGAGCTGTTGCTGAATTAGGCCAGCGATTTAGGGTTAAGAAATGGTTTGTGGATCCACCTTTCCCATACAGCAGAAATTTTGTGCCAGCAGACCCAGAGCCATGTTGAAAAGTTAAGCCTATTTCTAACACATGTGGATGATAAACCTGACAACAGAGTAAAATGAAATTATGAAAAGAGAACATTAATGTTTCTCTTAAAGAGAGGAATATAAAGAAATATATATACATACAAGAGGTATTGTAGAAAATTTTAACTGAAGAAATAGCCTTGATTTTAATGGATTTTACACTATTTTACTGAATTAATAGATATCCACACACAGAAAGTTTTCATCCAGATCAAAATTGATCCTAAGACTTGTGATGTATTAAGGTTTTTAAGGTGTCTAAACAACAGTTTATTAGCTTTTAACATTGTAATGCACCTTCTCAGTTTTCACAAGTGGCAGAAGAACTTTCAGTCCCTTTACATTGGCAACATTTTAGCTGTCTTTTACAGAGTATTGTATATTGATATTAATACATTCATTTCAGATACAAAAGAGTTAATGCATTAATGGATTTAACCTTAGAGGTTGGAATAGCAATGCATCAAATAAAGCACACAAGATATTTTAGGATTGCATTGGCATTTTTTGACAAATAAATTGGGATATGTTCCACTTATAAATCACTGAAAACCTCAGTTAAGCAAAAATATTTGACCAAAATGGCTTTACTGCTCCTGTAACATTGAACCCTAAATTATTATTTCACAGGATTTAATCACAGAAATCATGATGGGATGAAGCGTTACTATAGGATTTAAACAATGAATTTTATAAATGGATTTAACATCTAGATAGCACAAAACAGCATACACTGGTCATGACACAACACAATAAATAACAGCATGTGACATGTATTATTTTGTAAAGCAAGTGAAGTTGCTTTTGCTTGATGCATATTTTTTAAGGACAAAGATTAACAGCAAAGTTCATGTTAATTTTGCTATGGAAAAGAACAGAATTGCTCTATCAATAGTATTAATTTATTCTCATCTTCTACCACTGGTTGAAGTAATTAGATGCCTGCAATCTCTTGTTAAAGAGATAATTTGATTTTAAAATTTATTTTCTGATTGATTCCTCAGTTGCTCCAGACTGGCTTTCAATGAAAGAATCATAGTCTGCTTCAATATAAAATAAAGACATCAAGAAATAGTAAAGATCATTGAAATTGTGCCTACACATGAAAAAACCCAACAGATATCTTACCGAGAGGTAGAGGTTCTCTACTAAAGTGATATAGGCTTTTTAATGGTTGTTTGAAGATCAAAGAACTAGCCATTCTCGAATGCAGTTCCCGAATCAACAAAAGTTGAAAAAGAAAAAATATCTAATACCTGTACTTTGTTACTTTTGTCTTTTTATTATGAAATTTCTATGCAGAAAATCCTCAAGTTATACTAAAATTGAGAAAATTGAATGGAAGATTCAGCAATTCTGCATGGATAATGACGGAATCCTATGGTTCAAATGACAAGTAGCTGATCATGATGACAGTGAAGAATATACATACCCAGTTGTATAATGCAAGCACCCATTAGTGGAGAGGTTAAGTATATGCAACAATTTGATAGATATGCTGGAATACTAACACTTTTCACAATTCTGAGAGAAAATTTATTGGTTTTAAAAGGTACAAACACTGTGTGTGGGATCTTTTATTCATCAATGCATCATTTTAAAAAAAAAACCAAACAAAAAACTCTTAGTATATACCCTTTCCTTCTTTTCCAAAAGATTGAACAGAAATTCCTTACATTTTTCAAGAAATTGAAGTAAATCTTATTGGATCCCTCTTCACTAAATATAAAGAGAAATGTTGAGAGTTGTCATCTATACCTGGGCTGTTTATAAAACCATGCATCTTGAACTCATTTAATTTCAGAACAGTTGTGACTTTATCTAAGGTCTTCATAGGTTCCTTTCTCAAACAGGAAGAATATCAATTATTTATTCTGACAATGGCATCAATTTTTCTGGTGTCAATGCAGCTTTAAAACAGCTAGAGTGGAATGAAATACAGACAAAGTATATTGCTTAGTGAATCATTCATGAAAAACTTCTCATTAACTTAAATGTCCACAGAACCTAACAAGATCAATGTTTTAATACTTTCTATGTTTTTACAAAACATAGTAAAGTAGCCAATTTGAGCCAAATTCAAAAAATTATTTTGGTGAAAAATGTCCAATAACTTAAGAGACATATTAAGGATATTTCAAAAGAGAATACTTTGGACTGTGTTGCAAATATCAAAGAATCTGAACAATAATACAATTTAAATGGGATAAATTGTTTTAGTCAATAATGATAAAAAAAAGGGAAAGGGGGATTGTATTGGTCTCCTTACAAAAATTGTTGATATATTCCCTGGATAAAATATCAACTGCTTAGCTCAGATCAAAATGATAAACAGATACATGCTACAACCTGTACAAAGACTAATTTGTTTAAGTTCATTCCAAATCAGAAGGATCCTAAAGAAAAACCAAAAACTAATTCTACTTCAAAACTTGTATTGAAAACTTCCGAGACCTCACAGTTGAAGAACTATCCATCCAAAAAAGGAATTGGGAACTATAGATATTTAACTTTTGTTCTTTATTAATATTAATGTACATAAACATAATTGATAATTGTATAGTTCACTTGATGGCTCAATTTTAAAAGAAATTTTGGTTGATGTAGATGTTTATAAAAATACCATTTCACAAAGATGGAAGAATGTTAGGAATAATATATGTTATTTCCTTCATCACATAAATTAATGATACAAATGTAAAATCTTTATGTGTATATGGTAACATGCTAGGTAATAAATATATCAAGTTCTTTAAATAATTAATTACCTGGCAATATGGAATTTAAGCTTGTAGTTTTCTATTGTCCTGTGTTTCTTGTTAATTACATTTTATTTAAATTTATATTTAGATTGCTTTATTTTGCAGCTGGATAGAATAATATATCTATTATCACTGATATTGATATTCATTTAATAAGAATAAATGAAAAAAACATTTACAATCAAATCAAATTAATGCATTTATTTTTTAAAAAAATAACTTTATTTAAAACACATTGTTTATTCTTCATACTTATTATGGTACCACAGTTTTTAATCTTACTCCTTAAAAGCTTAACTCTTAAAAACAGCAATAAATAATATTTGTGGGAAAATAAAGTTTTCATTATTACCAAAAGAAAATTGAGGCACAAATATAATTTCATTACACCAAAAGAAAATTGAGACAAATTTATATATATATAATTTTTATTTATTATTCTTGCAGAGAGTTCTCTACATAGTTACTATTCAGAAATTTCTCTCCCAGTGTTTTTTGACCATTCTAAGGCCATTATAGTAGAATTCAGTAGATTGCATCTGATTTTCCTCATACCTTTCGCTTAAGAAATGCTTCATATAAGACTAGTATATTATTCAAATAATCCTATTTTAATTAAATCTAGCTAAAATATTTTTAAAATTATAGTTATAAATTATACAATTACAGCTGAATTAACAAGAAAATACCTACTTGATAAGATCTAATAATAGCTTGCACTGACAAATGATCTTCAATTCCTCTTGGCTCGACATACTGGGGTGCAGCAGTAGAGGTAAGTGCAGTGGTACCTTGTAGATGTTCCACAGGAACTTGGACATACTGGACAGGAGCAAGGGGTGGGCTCTGGTATGCATCACCTGGCTCAGCACCATCAGAAGTACTACGGAAGAAGGCATCCCAGGACTAATAATGAAAACAATTATGAAACTATTAAAAGGCTTCTGCAAGCCCAACAGAACATAAAATCATGAACACAAAATGATAAATGTTTATTACATTTTAAACATTAAGTTAATAGAATAAATTTTTCTCTTCTCGAGATAAAAATTCTCTTAAACTAATAACATACAAATGCATTACTAATGAAAAATCACACAAAATTCACATGTTTGAAAAACTAAGACTTCTTAAGGGAAATATTTTGCTTTATTCTTAAATTATAGTTTATATTTTTAATTTTAATATTTTCTGAAAAGAATTGGTAACTGAATGTGTTACATTTGAACTGAATACTGATTTTTTAATTTATTTTTATAAAAACAAGTAAATGAACAATATTTATTCGGTGTTTACACTTTAACCACATTCCAAAGATTTATTGCTAAAGATAAACTGTATGCTAGATCAGCAAAGATTTCACGAGTTACATCACAATCTAATAAACGTGACAAATATTTTCCAAGAGCAAACAAAAATTTGTAGAAATTCGCCAAGAGCATGAAGTTAATATATATGTGCTATAATTATTTTTATCAATACATGAAACATGTTACAAATTACTTTGATTTAAACAGAATTCACTGAGGCTGTCTATTCATGAAAAACTACTTTTAAGATACTTTCTACAGAAGTATTAATAGAAATTTAAAAAAAAGAGAATCTCTAAAGGTGCAATTTAATAAAAATATATTCTTCTTGAACTTAACACAAGTTTACACACATTTTCCTTAAATTAACCATCTCCTATTTCAATACATATAGTGATTAATGTCAACATCTGCAGCAAGATATAAAAAAAAGAATAACTAAAAGCTGACTTCTAACATTTTGAAAATCCATTTCCTAAAAAAAATTAAAGTATATTATTACATATAAGTATATCTGGTTAATTGTTAAGCTTCAATATATTTAATCTTTAGACTTTTATTAAGATGCATGATCTATTTTGACGTATATTTACTTGTTGATGTCAGCTATATTTATTTGAAACTTTATACATACATTTATAAAATTTTCCTTTTTACAAACAGCACTTCAAGAAAAGTTCAAGAAATCAATAAGAGAATCAGAGAATTCTGTTGTTAAACTACAACCATCCGTTTTAAAGCATTTTTAAAATATTTAAATAATTCATACATCATATTTTTCTTTAATGCATTGATTTTTCCAAAATGTTTTGTTAGTTTTAGTTTTTAATGAAATTCTGGTACTTACATATTAGCGTTACTGCAACCAAATTTGTTCCACATGAATTATGCCATTTTCTTTCAAAATCAGACAGATTTTTTTTTCATTTAAAACACATTAGAAACTTTGTATTTTTATATCAAGGTGTGATTTGCATTACATCAATTTAGCAGTGGTGATGCTAATACGTAGGTACCAAAATTCTTTATTATATATAAGCAATATTTAAAAGAGTAGATTACAAAAATGTGTATGTGTAGAAATTTTTGAATCACAATGAAATCTATGATGATAATTTGATATCCAATTCAATAAATAAATGTAATTACTGTAAAATCCGGCGTATAACGCACACTTTTAACACCAAAAATAAGATTGAAATTCACGGGTGCGCATTATACGCCGGGTATAAAAAGGAGAGCTTTAAAAATAAAAATAAAAAGAGATGAGCATAAGAAAATTACACTTCTAAATGTTTCGAAATTCTGTTTATTTAAAGAAATGACATTCGTAATGAGCTTAAAAGGTTATATTTCTAAAAGTATACTATTTTTTCAAAAACTTAGGAAAAAACCTTGAATAAATCGCTTCAAACATATGCATACGCATTGCATACATATGTGTCAAGTTTTTTCATAAAAATGGGGGTGCACGTTATATGATGAATATACCTCAAAATTAAAAATTGCAGCTTCAAAGTATGGGTGCGCATTATACGCCGGATTTTATGATAACCAATAGAGGGGGGGGGGGGGGAATAAAAATAAGTTTCATTGATTGAAACTCTTTCAGAAAACTATATATTTTTAAAAACACATTCAAAATGAATTCATAATTAAGAGTTAAAATGTAATTTTTTAAAAAAGATGTTAGTAACACAGAAAATTAAATAGAACTTTAACAGAAAATAAATTGAAATTCATTGTTTCAAAAATTATTAACTGTTATACAGATAAAAAATAGGATTCATTTTTAATACAGAAAAAAAATTATGTATTTAAATATTGTTCAGGGCTCTAATTTTTCTTCTTACATACCGAGCAGAAAAAAAATTTAGAATCAGAAAGTGACATAAATTGAAACAAAAAATTATACTTATGTCCAGAGTATTGGAAAGAGTACACAAATCCCTGAATAATTTATAAATTTCTTTGTGAAATTACACAAATTTAAAGAAAAAATTTGAGTTTAAACCAAGACAAATATAATTCCCGGACATTGCATTACAGCTCTTTACTGAAGATACAATATTTGCAATTTTAAATATTTTATTGCAGCAGATATCCTTTTAATTAGTTATATAAAAAGTGACCTATAGCTGAATGAGAAAATGATAGGCAACAACTTGTTTAAACTTACATTAAATTATTGCAACTGTGCATAAATAATCATGGTACTTACATATTATTGCAACTTTATTGGCGACATACATGATATGAAACGAAGCACACGGTTGCCGATCTAGCGTGTATGACACATGCCAACTTGGTGAGCTACCTTGAACGTTGCCATTGTTACAATAGTATGTAAGTACCATAATCATACACACTTTTAAAACACAATATAATGAGAACAATACAAAATCCTTGACTCAAATAAGTAAAATATACATTATCCTTAAAATCCAAAGACTTTTTTTTTATCAGTACAATAAAAGCCATAGTTTTAATTTTATCACTTATATGTAATATAAAATATTCATTATAAAAATTTCATTAAAAAAAAGACAACAAAATAAATTATAAAAATAGCCAAGATGTCTTCTAGAAAGAAATAAATATACAATTATGAGAGGAGAGCTGTTGTAATTTCTTAGCATATAAATAACTGTTCTTAATTCTTCACACATATATTTAATGTATTAAGTTAGATGCAATAAAATTTTTAAAAACCTATCAATAAGTAAATTTTAAGTTACTTATTGATAGGTTCCTAGAATATTATATTATGATGATCTGTTCTTGTTGTCTGATGAAATTATTAGTATTGCAATTTACTGTGGCATTTTTTAAAAAGGAAAATACAATCTAATTATTACAACAGATATTCATTTTGGGTTATGTGTGTCAACGTGTATAAGTGGTCTAAGATGCTGTTAATTTATCATGGTAATATACAATTGTACGAATTTTGTATAAAATCTATTCTCAGTACAAAATGTCTGGACTTGTAATATGGAACTTGGAAGTATTATATAATAATCTATTCTTGGGATAGAGCATTCTAGATATGTATATGCTTTTATTCTTATAAATTCTTGATTTATATATTCATTTATTTAATTTATTCTGTCTTTTATTGCTGATTGCCTTTAATAGCACAATTAAAATTTAATGTATATTGTGTATAAAATTTCTTTAAAAAACAGTAGTTTTACATATTTTTTTAAATCCTTCAGTACAAAAATAAAATAATCAGGTTCATTTCCTCATTATGAATACCATGTAAACTTTTAATGAATCTCTTCAATGATCATAGAAATAATTTTCATCCTAGTAATAATTCTCCTTTTATATATAGTACATAATGAATAATTCCATTTTGGGGAATAATATGAAATAGTATTTCTTTGTTTGATTGGAATTAACACATTGAATGCTATATAGAGGTTATACATAATGGTTTTCTTAGATCTGAATTTAAAATGCGTAAATTATTGAAAACTTTTACAAATGCTAAGAATTTTTTTATAACTTCCTAATTGTTTTACAAATGTACGATTATATTTGTTCATAGAATGGTTGTTAAAAATATAGATTCAAAATCATTAGGTACATAGAAGAGTTGAACCTTTTTAAAATAAGTATATAAATATTTTTTCCTGAATATATTTTGAAAAAAATTATTAAATTTTAAGTTATTTAACAAAACAAATCGATTTTAAAACAAAACTAGTTTTATTAAACTTAATGTATGTATTTGCATACATGCAACTTCTATAATTATACCATACAGACTGCATAAATGTGAAAAGATATGGTTCAATTGAAAAATTTTAAGTAACCATTCATAAATGAATTATTAAAATGTTTGAATTTATAATTATAAATAATGTAGAATCAGATTTTATATAAAAAAAAAGTAATATGGAAAGAAATCAGACTTTTAAACTCAAAATAACACTATATATACTTCATTATTCAACTTTGTGTTTATCATAATTATGAATATTATTTTCCATTGGTTGCTGAAATGATTTTATAGCTGCTTTATGAAAATTTTATAATTAGGAAAATGATGAAAGAATTATATATGTCAATTATAGAAATGTAAAACAGTTATTACAATAACTTATTGAATTTCTTGTAATGGTTTAGAAATATCTATTTATTTAAAACAAGATTGATTCCTCTCAAACCGGACATGAAATAAACAATCAATTTCAAAATTATCTGAGATGTAACAGATATAGGGGAATAAGAACAGCATTCACAAAATAATGCTTTGACTGGTAATGATCATTTATGTAATTTTTAAAATAACAGTAACACAGCCAACCATCCCCAAAAGTAGAATATAGTATTTATTATACATAGAAATATTTAATTAAAAATGAATGGAATATTACTCAAATATATTACCAAAACATTTGTAATGTTGTTCAACAAATATACTAGTGTTGTTATTGTTTTTTTCTATAAAAAGTGTGTAATTCATATTATGTATAAAACTTACTTTATGAACACTTTCTGGGTTTTTCAGCCATGCTTTATACATTTCTTCAACATAAGTCGAAGAACTTCCATTTAAAAAAGGTTCTTTGGAAGTTTTAGTAATATATGTCCTATATTTGTGTCCGCCCATAGCGGAGCTTACTCTTAGATGCAAATAAGATTTTCTGCACACCAGAGCACTAAACGTTCCAATTTTTAATACAGTAGCCATTATTTTATAATGGTAAAATATAATAGATATATAGAAAAATCGGTGTTAGACAATCATATACTAGTCCTTAATCGTCTAAAATACACCTTGAAACGTGCCAGCTTGTCGCTTTCTTCTCAAGCCGGATAGATGGAGAAAAAGTTACTTTTTTGCAGATCAAAACTTAAATTCATCAACAATACGAGGTAATTTGATTTGCATGTCCTACACGAATGTCATAAACCACAACATACACAAACCGAATGATTGCGTAGAGGGGAAATGTCCACAGCTACATTCGCGTGAAATAGGACGCAGAAGGAGAACCACGTTTTGGCAATGACCTTACGTTGGTCGGTAGCGGGTGATAACTAAAAATAACTTTATGAAGAAAATCGATAATGTGTAAGCCCTTGCCTCAAAATGTTTCTACATTCAGATAGTTTCCCAGTTTAAATCACAATATCAGTAAAATCAATTTTATTTTCCCCCTTGTTTAAAAGCGCAAGGAGAGACAGATGGAGGAAAAGTTGCCAGATCCTATTTGCTAAGAACTTCTTGTCAAAATCTATAGGATAGACATTTCTGCCTGTAACTGCAACGAGATATCGCATCACTTTTTCCTCAATCATTAAAATTTGCGTCGGCGGAATGCAAATATTAAGGAACTAATGTTTTCAATTCATTTTGTATTTATTCAATAATCTGAACTACTTATTTAACAATATCCGAACACACTATCTCTGTTATCGCTATCGCATACTTCAGTAGTGTTTAAAATGTACAAAATTGATTTACCTGTTTATCATTCTGATAAAATAGGGAAGGGGCAAAAAAATGTTTAAAAAAAAATAATGGTACAATATTTTTTTAGTTTACAAGAAAATTTGCATTTTATTTCAATAAATTCAAATCCAGAGAAAAACGAAATTATTACATTTTATACCGAAAACCGTTATTGTGAGTTAAATTGTATAATAAAAAATGCTCTATAAAATGTAGTAAGAAAGGTTGATAAAATTGTATTTTGAAAATTGGACAATTTTCTACGACAGTCATATGTTTTTATTGGGAAAAAAAAACAACATTTTTTTTTAGAGAGACTAACACATCCCCCCCCTCCTTCCCTTTAAATATATTTTCCTATATTTAAAAAGAGGATATCCAGCCACAAAAAATATTCTTAATTTTAATTTAAAAGTAAATATTCTGTTTCTGACATATATTTTCAATTATTTTGTATTATGTACCATTCAAATTTTTTTTTCAGATCTATTAAAAATGTGTTGCAACTTTTTTAAACAAAATTTTTAAAGCTAGTTAAAAATTAAATAGTTTGGATGTACAAATTTACACAATTGACATAAGCACAAGTAATTTCTGTTGCAACAGATCTAGTACATAAGTTTTGATTATTTATTTTTAAATTAAATTAATATTTTTTTCATAAAAAAATTAATAATTCCAATTAGAAAACAGAATATTCACATAAAACATTTAAATTTTCAATTAATTTCTTTTCAGAAATGGTATCTTTATAAAGAATAAAAATAATTCTGAGATGAGTACTTCTGAAAAATGATTACCTTTTTTAAACAACTTGTTTAACATTATTCCTGTTGATGTATAAAAAGGGAAAAAGGAAGCAAAGATTTTTATTATTTTATTATGTAATAGATTGGCATTTAAACATCGTGTTATTTTTCGGATGAAAAATTATTTCATCAAAAAATATTCCAGAAGTATATAATTTTATAAACATTTTTTTTAAAATCTTGATTTTTAATAGAAGCCATAAAAAATACTAATATATCAAGTGCATATTTTTAAATTTTACTTTAGAAAGATTGTTACGTTGAAAATTACAGATGTACTAATTATTAAATTTAGACAATTCAATTTTATTTGTATATGCATTAATGGCAGTGAAGGGAAAGATTTTTTTCAATATCTGAGTGAGATTTTAAACACATTTATGAAACCTTCTATTTGAACTGGAACAACTAATAATCCGTGAATTTTCTAAATCAGACTCAAAAGAGAAAAATATTACTATTTTAATTAAGTTTTGATATTACTTTTCAGGAAAAAAAAAAATTGATGACATAAAATTTAATGTTTGAGGGAGACTGAGACACAATTTTATGAATTTTCAAACATACTACATATTTTTAGAATTCTCTTATTTATTCGAATCCAAGTTTTCATCGATTCTAAGTCGCATTTAAAATTCTCAATACGTTTTTGTGAGCAAATAAGAAATGAATAATTAAATTATTTTATCAGTATTAAAAACTTTTAATTTCACACTTGTGTGAACCTGCATTTGCTCTAACTCTCTCTTTCAGGATCATGTTCAATTCCTCCCATCGATAAAACTTTTCCATCTTCAATTCTAAGCCGCATTCAGTTTTTAGCAGCATTGTCATCGGGAAAAAAAAGTGCGGCTTAGATTCGAGTAAATACGGTATATATACAAATGTATAATATCAGCTTTAAAAATTAGAAACAATAAAATATCTGAATTAAAAAATTCAAAGTTATTTCAAAATGACTTAGGAAATTTTTCATTAAAAATAAATTATAAATTCATAAAAAAATGGTATTCAATTTATTAAAACTCATTTTATGTAACTCAAGTTAAATAAAACTATATTTTTATGTATCGTTTTTCCTATTTAGTTTTCCAAATTAAATTTGGGAAATAATTCAAAAATTGAATTGTGTGTTATTATTTTCTTTTGCCTGGATAGAATATTTTGATTCATAAACGCATAACAAAAGGCCAAAATAGCACTTATTTTTCTCTTAACATAAAAAATAAACTATTGTCAAATATATTCAACGCTACACTAATTCAATATATTTAACGCCACCACATTTTAATCAATTTACCCAAGTTATGAGAGCATTACCTTATTTTCACACTTTAGCAGTAACATATGTATGTTACCGTTAAAGTGTTTAATTCAGTTATTTTATTGAATAACTAGGTATTTCATGAAATAACTAGACAAGTCAGTTAAAAAGTATATAATATATGAAAAATTTCATACTTTACCTAGTTATTCCATAGAATAATTAGTTATTCTATGGAATAACTAGGTATTCTATGAAATAACTAAGGATTGACCGTTAAAGTGAAAAATAAACAATTTCAAAGGTATTTTATAAATTAACTAGCTGGATGGCCCTGCGTTGCACTGGCTTCTTCAAGTGTCCAGCTTATGCCTTGGAAGATTTCCCTTTCCCATTCAGTGTCAGCGCTTCCTGGTGTGTTTCTGTGATTTCTGTATTTGTGTCATTAAATTACTCTTTTTCGAAGTTTCTTCCACATCTTTGCCCCGTCGGACAGGTCTGTTTTCTCGCCACTTAGCCCGGCGTTGCATGGGCTTTTTCCGCGGGTACAACTTTACCCCCCATGGAAATTTTCCCTTTTTCTGAGTGATGAGTCTGAGTGATGTGAGTGATTTCTATATTTATGTCATTTAAATCCCCTCTTCAGAAATTTCTTCCACTTCTTCTCTTTGTCAGACAGGTTTCTTTTCCCTCCGTTCAGCCCATTGTTGTATGGGTTTTTTTCACGTATAACCCCCCCCCCCCCCTTTTTTTTTTCGAATTTCAATTTTTAATTAAAAATTTACAAAGCTAATCCATTCTTATTCTCAAGAAAACACACAATATACGAATTTATTATTAAATAAATAATTTAGTAATAAATAATAAAACGCAATATAACTAATTTTTTAAAAAAAGTATAAATTTATATCAATTTTCGTTAAATAATGAATAAAAAAATGTCTACTGTTAGCTATGAAACGACTGCTTTAATCTGGATGTTTGATTTTTCGATTAAATATATGCAACTATGAAAAAAGAACCATGGGGGGGGGGACCTAAAAATTTGTTTACATTCCTTGTATAAAAAAAGATTTAAAAGGAAAGAGTACTATTTAATAAAAACAGGGTAGCCTTTTCCTATATTTTAAGGTTTTTCAGTAAATCGTTTCTTTAAAAGAAAACTATCAGTTGCGATGTATTATTAAAAACTAAGATCGTGTATTAATTATTTTATACATGAAACAATGTGAATACTTTCTTAAAATTCAAACTAATAAAATGGATTTGGAAAATTACTGGAAAATTCATTATTTACAATCATTATAAAAGAAAAAAACATTAAAAAACAAACAACATTTTTTTTATCTGACAGAAAAATCTTTTATCTGCTTACGTACTCTCCGTAAGTTGTTTTTCCGCACATGCGCTATAAGCGCTCAAACTCGTGTGTTCTGTGGTAGCTTTCTTATTACTAGCTATTACTGGCATTTGGCGATTTTTACAATTTTTTTCGATGTATTTTTACAGCTCCCCAAGACGGAAAAAATATATCTTCTTTAAAAATATTTTATGTATAAAAAAGCAGATTTTTTTTTAAATTACAAAATTCCAAAATTTTTTTGAAGTTTTACAATATTTTGTTTCAAATTAACTTGGCAGCGTTGGAAAAGGTTAAAAAAATGTACCAATCTGCTTGAAAAATAGTTTTATCTTTTTTCAGGAATTTAAATTAGAAAAAAATCCCTAGAAATTTGTAAAATATTGTAGAAATTGAGATTTTAATAATATATTTCAAGTTAATCACATGTTAAAAGCATTTATTTTTTAAACAAAGTTAATTAATACAGTCAATAGAGCAACTTCATGAAATTCCAGTTTGGCTGAAAACTGGTTTTTCATGAAATACCTAGTTTGTCATTTTTGTAACAATAACAGTGTTACAACAATGCAGACAAATCAAAGTTGGCACCAAAAACCGTTTTTTTTTAGGTTGGACCACCCTTATAACTTAGGGGTATGAAAAACAGTTTACGTCCTATTCTCAAACCAACTGAATATGAGCACAAAATTTCATTAGAATCGGTCTTCCCGTTTCGGAGGAGTTTGGTTACAAACACTGTGACACGAGAATTTTATTGATCATAAAAAGCTAAAATCTCTAGAAAAATACATTTTATACCTTTTGCGCATGAATAATTGATAAATAATAAGGGAAAGAAGAGATATAATTTATTAATGCTCATATTGCTTACATTAGTTAAATAGAAAGGGAAAGAAAGAATATGTAATTATTTTAATTTTATATGTATGTATTATATTTAAATATTATCAACAAAAATACTTGCACGGAAGAAAAACTGTTGCTTCATAAAAACATTGTGTAAACATCTTGTGACGAAGCATATCTCCTTCCCCTATTTTTCAACAGATCCCGTGCCGACAGAAGCTGCGAAAATTCCGAGAAGTTCCCTTTATTGCTGGGAAGGAATTTCGTAGCTGGGTGGTCGAGTTTCGGCACCCTTTTTGCCCAACTGACCGGACAGTCGAAAAGGGGCGCCTTGTCATTGTGTGCCCATTTTCCGAGAACTCGGAGGCGTCTTCACGTCGGAGAACATTCAACTGTACACCCAGCCTT
>BMAV01028191.1:186278-220845 GCA_019973955.1 Trichonephila inaurata madagascariensis
TTTTAAAAAATTTTTATACTTCCTCTCTTATTTAAAAAAAATTATCTTAATTTTGAAAAATTAAATTTTTAAATTTTTTAAGTAGTATATAAGTGACAGATTATATTTAAAATATATTTATAATTCCTTATTTCCGCATATGCAATGCAGCACTGTGTTTTTGTTTTGTTTCGGTTCTATTCAACGGAGAGAGAAAGAAGTTAACTTTTTGGAACATGATACTTATTTCAGATTTCTATTACAAATTACTTTATATTTTTAAATATCTTACATAATTTCTAACTTGTATATTGTATCTTCTAAGTTTTATATCAGCTCAATCAAAAAGGCAAATAAAGGGGTAAGTTGGTGCTTTTATCTTAACCCTAAGATAGACAGACAGACACGCACGCACGCACTCACACACACACACACATGCGTTAATACGTTTCTTCCATTCAAATCCGAATATATCTTTTTAGAATGGGCATTGGGTGCACAATATATTTTTGTTCTTTTATCTTCATCTGATAAGTTGAAGAAAAAGTGCGAATGTTCGAATGTTCTGTGATCTATTTATCACGTTTTTTTTTGGTCTCACTTCATCGTACAAGAATAAATAAAAGAAAAAAAAATCATCATCCAGTACATCCTCTACCATCCGCCCTTTCGTTCTGGAAATCCGGGGAAACAAAACATCTGTTTGAAAAAAAAAATTGCCAACGGTTACGAAAGCGGACGAAGGGTTAAGCTATTTTCAGCTAACATGCTACAGTATATTATTAAAATTAAAGATATTATAATTTCAAGGGTCAAGTATAAATGAAACTAAGTACCAAAATAAAATAATGATTAACAGCATGTACATTCATTGCATTGAATAAGATTGTGTACTAGCTCTGTCTTAGAAATTACAACTTCTTAGAGTAGGTAAATAAAAGAAGAATATAACGAAAAACATTGTGGAAATGCTTTAGTTTTTCATTAATTTGAGCTGAAATCTATATGAGTCAATATTCAAATTTCTTTGTCATACATAACAGTATTTTAAATCACAATAAATCACAATATAGCTATAATTGTTGGTGGAAAATTCTGAATATTCAATGGTTTGATTCGATCAGTTATTAGCTCAGTTATCGTTCTATCAATTCGATCACACACTATTTAACATAAAGTACTTGTATTACAGTTTATTGTATTGTGAGATATTAATATAAATAAAAAAAAAATAAATCTTTATTGCTTCCACGCCGATTTATTTAATATAAATATTTGGCACATTTACGTTTAGAGAGAGATCTATGTATAATTAAGTATTCCTAAAAAATAATTATTTTTACTGGAAAATCAATAAAACACAAACAGAAATTTTGTTCGAAATAAATATTTGTAACTTACTGTAATTTAGTTTGAATGAATACTGTAATTTAATTTTATTTAGCTTAGATTAATATTATTTACACAAGGATAGTTAAATGAAACTTATCGATGAAATTATTCTTTTTTCATAACTTATTGTAACGGTGAAAGGATACACGTGAGCATTAGTAAAATATTCTTAAGAGCTAATCGCGTACCTTGAAATTTTAATTATTGTGGTTTTGTTATGTATTAATATTACAATTACTATTTCTTTAGTAATTTTTATAATATGTAGTTATATAAATATTACAAAAAAATTTCAACATGCTTACAAATATTTAACTAACCTTATATTAAGTTTTTGTAATGTAAGATTTTAGGAATTCATTAGTATAAGAGATTATATAGGAATTTACTTTCTGTAAAGATAATTATTAAATAAAATGTTGTGAAAGAAATTTTTTTTTGGAAATTGGGAGAGTTATTGGATAAACTCCCAATTCCGGTTTATAAGTCAAAGAACACATACCTATTCCTAATATTAAAATTAACCACTGTTCTAAGTTCGTTACCTATTTCATAACTAACCAGGGCGCACATTTCTGTCATATTTACTCGGATTCAAATTTAAAACTAGCACAAATTTATCTTGGAGATGCGGAACATTACGCGTTCTAGTGTTTCTGTATTAAAGGTTACCATTTGAAAAACCTTCCGAAGCATCTAAATCTGCTTGGATAAAAATGCTACTCATAAATCCTATAACTCATGTAAGATCATTTCTTGTGTTCAAATAGCTACAAAAATTTCTGATACTATTCAATAGTTATTTTCAATAGCTCCACAGTTTTATCTTATCTCTCTCACTTATATCCTATGTTCACAGCTCCTTGTCCTACAATCCATTTATTAATCTTCAATATACTTGTGATTTTTTTTTGCGTATATACACTTATATTGAATTTTGACTTGATTTTTTATAAATATCTATGTGTGTGAATATATTTTTGTATATGTGCTTACATTGTTTTTGATCATGATGTTGAATTTTTTTTTATTCGTTCCTTTTTCTATAAACAGTGAAAATCGTTTAACACGAAACTGAGTGGACAAATATTTTTTCGTGTTAAAAGAATTTTATGTTAAATGATATCGCAAGAAAAAAAATCATATATTCAACAAAATTAAGTTTATTAGAGTACATTTTATTACATAGAATGTATACATACATATATTTAATAAAAATCAATGAAACAAAAACATTCACAATGAAATTTTATACAAAATTTTCAAGGTTTTGAAAAACAAAATTTATCTAGTTTTTGAAAATAATCTGATATTTTTCTTTGCATTGCCATTTTAACATCAAATTATCAACACATTGTTCAATGTCGTTCATTTTGTTATTCATTTCACTATTTGAATGTGCGTTTTAATAACTTCGCATACTTTCATGTGATGTTCCTTATTTCGGGTGACGTGGGAACAGGAGCTACTTTATTCGTTTCATTTTCGTCGTTGAAACCTGCATCAATGATATTTTATCATCATCCGCCATAATTGGGCTGTACACACATTATCATCATCTACTGCAGAGGTTCCCAAACTTTTTTGTCTCATAGACCCCTTGCCATGTTTTTCGGTTTGGGGTAGACCCCTGCTTACCTAATATTGAATTTTTGCAAATTTACCTATTTAAAGGCATTTTTTGACGGCTGGTATAGATCTATTTACTTTAAATGATTTAAATTTCTAACTGAAGTGAAGTATAGTGTTTAAAACTTAAGAGAAACATGTTAATCAAATTAAAATTTAATTAATGCATAAAATAAATGAGCATCAAACAAATGCTTTTAAAGGGAGGAATAAATCTGGTGCTTCAATAACATGTTTTCAACATCTGGAATCATTAGTGTCAGGTTTAACCCTAAATCTTCTCAGTTAGTAGTGTCCAGACCTTATTTCCCCCTTTTCTTTTTTTTGTTTTAGATATTGGCAATCACGCTGAAATTCCTTCTTACTAGGAAAAGTAATTTTTTTTTTTCTCGTCGATATTCCATATTTCATTATAAATGACAGGTATGTCTTTTTAAAGCCAAAATTGTGGACATGGTCCATGTTTTAATAACAATTATGCTGTCACCTTGCAACTACAAATTAACCTTATTTTAAAATTAGTAAATAAATCTATTAAATAGATAAAATCTGGTTTCCACTTGTATAAATTTTCTTTTAAAATTAAAATCATGATTTGGTTTAATGAGAGCCACCATCATAGGCCCCCATTTACACATCATGGACCCCCAAATTATTTTTTCGCTGACGTGGACCCCTTGGAGGTCGTCATAGACCCCTGGGGGTCTATATAGACCAATTTGGGTATCACTAATCTACTGCAACGAATTCTTCCAATGATGAACCTCCGTATTTTGTTCATTCCCAAAAGGGAAATCTTTTCGTGTTAAGGAAGGAAAAATACATGAAATACATAGTAGTATGTCGGGTTATATATTATTGTGTGTTAACCGATATTTCCTCTTAAGGTATCCGACTACGTTCGGAACCGTGATTTTAAAAAAGTACATAAATGGATAACTTTCATGATATTTAGTGTCACTTAGATTAGAATACATGTATAAAATTGTTTTAAGGACATTATGAGAAAAAAATTTATTTAAATACAATGTTTTGGTAAAAAATTAACTTAGAATATTTTTTTTTCAAAACGTTCTCCTTTTATAAAAAATGCTTCTATAATAATAATATTTTGCTTATATTAAGTAAAGATATTTTCAGAGAGTCTGAACTAGGAATTTTGAAATTTCACATTATTTTCAAAGTTACTACCAATTGAAATAATTATTGGCGTTTTTTTCTTAAAATTTCTCCCCTCTGTTGTAGTAAAATATGGATAAATCCACTTCTAAGTTGTATATTTTAAAAATTCTAGTTCAGCCTCTTCACAGAGGTCTGAACTATATACAGACAATATATTATTGTAGTAGAAGTATTTTTTAAAAAAGAAGAATGTTTTGAAAATGGATCATTTTACGTTCATTTTTTGTCAAAATATTGTACTTAAATAATTTTTTTTTGTAATACTATTCTTAAAACAATTTTATATACGTTTTATAATCTAAGTGACACTAAATATCTTAAATATTGTCCATTTATACGCTTTTGCAAAATCACGGTTCGGAACGTAGTCGGATACCTTAAACTGTATATGTTTCAATGTAAATAGCGTGTATTTCTTTGTTTTGTCTGAGGACTTTTTTTTTGTAGTTAAAATTCATTCTATGTGATTATGGAAAAATAATGTAATTTTGAACTATCTTGTGTTATGTATGATTAAATGATGATTTTATGTAAAAATAAGCTACCCTGGGGAATGTTGGAGTTGAGATCCTTACGGTAGACATAGCTCTAAACCAGGAGTGGGCAACTTGCTTGGTTCGCGGCCCCATTGTGGGAATGGAGGTTACTGGAGGGCCACACCTTTTGAAAGTAATTTTATTTATTATGAAAAATAATAAATATGTTAAATGATATAGTGGCAGTTTTATTCAATTTATGTACCGTGCTAATTTTATATTGCCTATAGTTCCAAACACATTTAATTTTCGAATCAATTTAATGAAAAAAATGTACCCTGTGAAGTATTCACCTGTGGATGTTACCTTACTCCTAAGTTATCTTCGTGACCTAGAGGTGTGGGAGTGAATGAAGAACCAGGCGTTGCCATGATCTTAAAATGTCTTTATTAAGATCTTAACTTAAACACTAACAATGATAATATTTATAATATAACTTAGCGGATCTGAAGTGAGAAAACACACAATACGTATTACCAAACAAGCGCGATCTTAACCACTATATTTAACTTTCCCTTCTATTCCTAATCTCTGTTTATATCACAGTTACTAAAAGATACTAGAACTATCCTACCTTAATCTCTTGTTTAACCGCACTCCTCTCGGATCCTAAATATCTTTTGTTTCACTCGCGTGGAATTGTATCCACCTTAGCTTGATCGTTCTGTCACGGATAGCTTCACACTCAATGACGGCTTTCTTCTCCTCCTTCAGTTCACGCGCTTAAACCAGACTAGCATAATCACTTCCCAATAGGTCCTACGCTTACGTTAAACTTCTGCTATTTAAAAGGTTTCTAATTTGCATGTTCACGTTTCGCTTTTGGATTTGGTTGGAAATAATTCGCCTTTTTCGGCCCCAAAGAACCCAAGAGGAGATTTTAGTAGAAAACGCGATGAGCCCGTCACAACCCTACCATACTTTTCTATAATTTTTTTTTTTAAATCAGGAGTGAGATTGCTTGTTGAAATTCTCCTCACAGCCTGTATGTTTATGTCAGCCAACTTGCATCTATATTTACGCTTGTTGATCGTCATGCAAGAAAAACTTTACTCACAAGTATATGCTGACTAAAATATAAAGAGCAATTTCCCCGCAAATTTCTTCATACATAAAAATGTTTCATTTGACACAGATTTGTAAAAGGCTATGTTATTACATCAGAGACACTGTTGAAAATGTACTATTTATTTATTTTAATTTTAATTACATATTATAAACTTTAAATTTCAGATGGCAACGTTAGTAATAAAATTGTATTATTTTTTTTTCATTTACTTTTTGTATTTTTGCGAATGGCAACACCGGTGCTCAGTTCAATTGTTTATGTTTAGAATAAAGTTCGTTTTTTGATCGGTGATCTTCGAAGTTATTTATCTCTTTTATTTCAAATTGCTAGCCACCGTTGCTCGAGTTTTAATTAAAACTACATCGATTTAGAAATATGGAAAAGGTGATTTGGTGTCCTCATAATATTTTTGAAAGCTAAGAAAATTAGTTTAGATTTTCTTTTGGAAGTTTTAATAGGCACAGCTACATCTCTATCATTGATATGGATCCCACAAGCTACAGGGGTCCCAACATGCGTAATATTCTGACACTTTTAAATTCAAATAAAAATGTATTAATGCGTCATTTTTATTTATTTTTCAGAAAAAGGCTCCAAAGAAATTTCGATACATGGCCCACTTAGAACTAGCTACGCCAGTGCACAGCATTAAACATTTTATTCACATTGTGATCTTACTTCAAGCCAATAAGTTTAAGCTGTATCTCCTCAGATGCTGTATGAATATCAGCAGTAATGGGACAACAAAACAAATTAAATTTCGGCTTAATTTTCTTAAAATCCTGAAATCTTCCGGTGACATCGTTCTCCAAACTCTGCAGATGATCTCTTAGAAGAAACACTTTCAGATCCTTTTTTTCCTAATAGTGAAAAATAGATGAAATTTTTTTGTTCGCGCACAGAAGAGAAATCTCGAATCTCTGTCTTAGCGGTCTATTAGTGGCCTATCTGTCTGCTGTAAACCCTTATTGGGTCTTTCTTGGGCAGAAAAAAAAAGCAAAGATAATTAGCACACAGACAGATAGATAGTTTTTATGAATGGTACTTTAATAGTGGTTTATAGATAATTTAATAATATGTAATTTGACAGAAACTTATCCATTGGCCTTATAAGGGAGCTTTTGTTTTAGTTACTAATAAATTGGTCAGCTCATCGGTTAATCAGTTTTCAATTTCATTTATATTACACATTCACTTCTGTTTTCACAATAATGAATTCAATTTTTGAAGCATATTATAATAATTAGAAATTTTTTCTATTGTTTTTTTTATTAAATTGAGTTATTTTTTCATTCAATAACATAACTCCTTGGTGGCTTAAGCTGTACGTTTCAAAACTTTACACATAACATTTAAATATGAAATGGAGTGCCAGTTCAACCATCGACTTCTTTATTTGTTTAAGAGAAATTTTCGTTAAAATACTTTTTTATATATAGTTGTTCTAAGCCATAACTAAACCTCAGGTTAGAACGTAATTTGTTACTCTTATATCATAATCTGCCTGCCTGTATTTATTTAATTCAGTATTCAGAGCTCTTACAGTGATTATTAAGAGATAAGTAATTGAATAGTCGATATCGATACAATAAATAATTTTATAAGTCTCTTTGCTATTGTGCCATATGCATTTTAAAAAGTATTGGTATCTTAGATTTCGAACTGAGTTTATAAAAAGTTATATTTTCTTACAAACATCACAGCTGATTATTTTGTTAATTCTCCAATATTTTTTGTGTGTTCTGTTTTCTGCTCTTCTATTAAATTTCAAATTATTCGCATACTTTATCTCACAAAATTTTGTGGCATTGGTGTCCGAGTGGTTCAATTTGAACCCTTGGGTTCAAATCCTGGGGCCATTGAAAACCCCTCCGTGTAGAGAGAACGCTGATGTACATAAAATCTGTCGAGGCTCGCGAAGTCTTCATAGATGTGGTAGTTTGATTTTGATTTGATTTTACACTGTTTATTTAATACTTTTGATTACACTTTGAAACAACACGATGGCTGTTGCCTTGCAGTTCTAAGCCACTGTCAAGTGTCATGGACGACATCTGAACTTACACCTCTTCTCCTAACTTCCCCACCACGCCAACGGGATAACTTTAAGTCTCGATAAATTTAACGTGCAGTAGCCTTTCTACACACCGGGTCTTTAGTGGCACTGTTTTAAACTTATACGACTCGACACCGCCGACCACGAGTTTGCGATCATGGCCATTTGGGAACCCTAGCCATCTTTGGAGAGGAGAGTGCCAATACAGGTATCGTCTTTGTTTTTTGACTGAGGCTCAAAGTTACAAGGTTTGTGGCCAATGTTCAGGGTATAGTTTCAAATGGCAATCTTAATAAAATTCACTTCAAATATGATACAAATTTTACTAATCTAGTATGTATTTTTCTCTCCGTGAATTTCTGAAACAAATATTTAACTTTCTTACATGAATCTAATAGAATATTAACTGCCGCACCACACACACACACAAAGAATTATATCATTTAATATGCATGAACCGTATTCTCTGGATTGAACCGTTTAAAATAAAGGCTTGTTTCAATCCTGCATAATTTGTTATCTCTATTATAACTCAATGGATCTATTTATCAGTTGATTTTTCAGTTCCAACTATTAGTTCATATTCTCCCTATATATATATTGTTAAAATTTTCAATCGTTAATAAAATACTTTCTATTCATCCATTCAAGTTCAAATACATTTTTTAAAAACTTGTAGTGGGTGACACTTGATATTAATACAGTTTTTCAGATATTAATTAATTAATTAATGAATAATTGGAACAAACAAAAATAATAGTCCAACACCATATATAAAAAGGGAAATTGCTTGTTGTGTTCCTGTAGCACAACGGGTAGCGCATAGGATTTCTATTGCAAAGGTCGTGGGTTCGAATCCCACCTGGGGTGGCCTAATTTCTGAGAGAGAATGCAATTTTTTAATACAATACTATTTTATTAGAATAATTATATTTATATTAATAATGAATGAATAGTAACAAACAAAAATAATAGTCTAACACCATATATAGAATGGAAAATCGCTTTCTATTTTGCCACTTAATATTGTGATTCTGTTATATGTTTATACATATTTATATTAATTGTAATTATTTAATAAAAAGTAATCAAAATATTTTTTTTTTGTTGACCTAAGAAGGTACCGACTTAATTTTTTTGCTTACATTCTACATCACCTCATTCTTTCCAATTTCTATGCTATAAATCTAAGAAACTAACATGAAAATTTTGTAGGGAGTTAAAGTATTATTTGGTTTGCCACATTCAGGAATAACCTTTTATTCAATTTCAAAAAGGAAAACTTAGTTTATGTACATTTATAAAATTTGAACAAAATATTTACTTCAATAATGCAATTTACTTTCAAGCAAATTTCTAAATATTGCTTATACTCTTTTATGAGTTTTTATGTTTATTTTTGTATAGTAAAATAAATTATAAGAAACAAAACAGGAGTTGCTTAAATATGCCCACAATATTCAACTTTCTTGGTATTTTTTTATTTTTGTAATTCAAATCCATTTTTTGTTGTAACAGACCCATGCTACCACATATTTCCTGATCACTGCATTGAAAGTAATCCATTACAGCAAAGGTGTCAAACTCAAAGGCTAACTTGGGCCAAACAAACGAGGTTTAACTATAAGTGGGTCGCAAAAAGAATCAATATCCATAAAAATGTGTTTACTTCGAATAATACATTATAATAAACATATATGAAAGAACATGGACAATTTAAGGTTCACGTCCCGACACTTGACATCTCTTCTCTGCTACTATCTCTTTCCTATATTGGGAAAAATTTTGTTCGCAGTGATTAATTTCAAAACTGACCAAAGGTGTGCATCATTAATACTATTTCTATAACCGGAGACTCTTATTTCCTTTCATAACTTAAAACAACTACTTCCTCCGTTAAGTACTTCTAAACATGGAAATAATTTTATAAGCGAATTTTCTTTTTATAGGCATGGAATAATTTTACATCGAATTTCAAACGTGGCTGGTAAATATTTGTAAAATTCGAGCACTCCCACATCAATGAATTTTCTTTCAAAATCAAGTTGCACTGAGTTTCGATCACCTCCTTTTGCATATGACTCGGTACTGAGTCTATATTTATTGAGGAAATCGTGGAAAACAAACAAATTTGTCTTCCAAAGAAGTAAAATCTGTAAATCTTGTTTCAAAAAAAAAAAAAAAAAAATTCCGTTTTAAGATTTGAAATTTTTTTCTGCATATTTCTGATACGATGCAGTATCAACTAAACTTGATTTATTCATGTTACACGTCAGGAAGTGCGTTAAATCTTCACTTTTCAGTTGCTTTCCCTAAAGATTACATATTATTATATGCTGATATATTGCACGGGCAGCAAAAATGTTCGTTGTCGGCCACGAGTTAGGCACCCCTGCATTACAGTGATTCCCTAGTCTGTTTACTTTTTACAAGTAGTTACTTAACGGACTGTGTGTGTGTGTGTTTTCAGGTATTGCTAATGTCTATAATAAATGTGTAGTGTGAATATTAAGAGAATCTATTAAGAATCTTAACAAACAGAAATGATTTAAAAATAGATTTTTGGTTCATCTATAATTAAATAACTTGCTTAAAAGGTCTCAAGCTTTTACCTGAGTATGCATAACTATATGTTTGAAAGAGGAGAGATTCTTGCAATGTTGTGTATACTTCTAAATAAAAGCCATTATTCTAATCTTCAGAGCCACGTGTAATAGATTAGTAGTTTTCAAAATGAATTAACAATACTTTGGGTAGCAATAACGGGTAACATATCACTAGATGTAAAAATAGAATCATTTAATTTGACAATAATTTTAAAACATTATTGATTCTTGATTAGGATCCTCAGAATCATATATATTTAATGCTATTTATTTTATTTATTAATCCAACGCCTGTTCTTGGCTTCTTGACCATTTGATGCCGAGCCTCCTAGTACTGACTGACGACGTCGTCAGTCGGGTATTTATCGAGTCCAGTGCATTGGAGCAGGTGGTCGACATCCATCCATCCTGGCATAGCCGCAAAGCTGGCAGGCCTCGTCAGCAGCCAGGCCAAGCCAGTAGAGGTATACTCCCAAAAAGTCATGTCTGGTGGTTAGGCGAAAGCGGGCAACAGCCTCGTCTCTCCCCAGGTCCTCGGGATAGTATTTAATACTTAATTCATCACTCTATTATTAATTTATGTAAAAAAGTTGTCCCCTTGTTTATAAATAATATGAAACGATTATGCTTTGTTTATTTTACGAATAAGGATAATCTCAAATGCGAAATTAAAAATAAGTTTCACATTCAGTAAGTAATTATTTTCTGTCGCTCCTTTTTCTAGCGAACTCATGTTAATCTTTACATTCGAGGTTGCTCATGTAAGTATTTAAAATGCTAAGATGATCTGCAATTTCTGAATTTCGTATATAATGCCGTTCTTTGACGCAGTCAAAAGGGAAGATTAACGTTGGGAATTGGATCACTACTGTTTATTTGCGATAAAGAAACTGCCACCCAAAGCAATTGAAACTCTGTGCCGGTTTAAAGCTGAGTCTGCTGATTTAGATTTAAGATACCTACAGTTGCGTATCTCAGTTCAATTCGTACGTGGCATATCTTCCTTTTTTTTGTTAAATTATTCTGTTTACCTTAAGATGAGGCTTACTGTTGTTTGTGACCTCTCAAGATATGAGTCTCTGAAACCATTTTTCTTCAATAAGAGTGATTAGATCTAGCTCTTTCTCAAAAAAAGAGAGCTTTCTTATTTTGCTTTGTTTTAGTTTGACATCCAAAAGAATTCCGGAGAACTATGATAATCATACGAATAACAAAAGAACTTTAAAAAAAATTTAGTAGGATGATATTGGTTTTAGTTTTGAGCCATGTTATTTGATAAGGATTCGTCTGCAAGAACTTCATTTTTTAAAATTTAATGCCATTTAACCAGGGGAAGATATAGATAAATTTATATATAAAAAAACTTGCATTACTCTACATCCTAAATTTATGATGATTACTAATAAAATGCATTTTTATTGAACAGGAAATCGCGATTTTAAAAAAAGTATAAATTTAGGACCATTAAACATTTAATACTTTCAATGGCTTAATTATCTCTTTGGCGATTTCGTGGCTCAGTTTTATTTAAAAAATTGTGATCAAGTGTGATATCAATAAATATATGTTGTTGTTACTTATCCCACCCGACTGACGAGATCGAGGTCCACGAAATTGATCTTAGCAAGGGGGGCAAGGTTACGTCTGTCGTCAGCCGCAGCTTTTGACCGTCATGTAGCTGACAGAGCGATTTCGCTCCGTTCCACTCCAATTCTGTGGGAGAACATCTGATTGTGGTCCGGGCCCTCACCTTTCTCCCCGTACTACCCATCACTCGAGAGGACTTTGGACTCGATGAATATTTAGAGTTCTCTCATGCCACACATGCATTACACATTTACAAGCATCTTTGCTTTCTCTGGGATTCGAACCGTTCCACTCTATTCTGCGTCTGGGTAATATCTCAATAAATATGAATTATGTTCGTTGTACTTCCATATGCTTGTTGTTGAGCCAATTGATTATTCTTCGAAATTGATAAAAACTTTGAATGCTGAAATAAATTGTTTTTAAATTTAATTACCTTTGATATATATTTTAAAGTCATTGCTCTGTATTTTGCATACATTATGGGACGAAAAGATTGTGGGGGCCACAGATTGGTGTTACCATTTCATGGTGGTTCAAAATTACTAAGCATGATGGCCAGTGGCGTACAAAGACTTTTTTTAATGGATGGGGAAGGGGGAGAAGGGGCTACATTTAAAAAACATGCAGACGGAAGCGCCAAGACAAGACGTAATCTTTATGCTTAAAATTAAAAATCTGTTGGTCAATGCGGGAACCTCCTGTTGTGAACTCTACTGTTAATGGCTGTGTCAAACGGAGTTTTCAAATCAGACCAAAATACGTAACCAAAAAACGCCCGAATAAACAAACAAATTAAAGATGGGTTTCAAAGTCTGAAAATTGAAAAATTAATTTAAGCATCATAATTTGACAATAGTTGTAGATCTACAAAGTTCTTCACCCATGGTCAATTATGTAGCTTTGTTTTAAACATAAATTTGATATGAATATGATTATATATGATATATATACAGTGGCGTAACGGAAAATATTACCCCCCCCCCCCTGCAAGGTCAGAGTTTGGAACCAAGCCGGATCTTACAAGGGGTAAGTACTTGGCGTCAGTCAGGCTTTGGGTCTCATAAAACCCTCACCCTCCGTGATGCGGGGGGCGTATGTTACGCCACTGTATATATGGTATAATATGATATGAGACAGAAAGGGAGAGCATATGATTCGCGATTAAAAAATAACGTCGATATAGTTTGTGTTGCTTTCATATGCAGTGTTAATGAAAAGTCAATCAATTTGTCATAAATAAAAATAATTACGCAATCTTTCTATTATAGGAGATATATGTAGATTAATTCTTTTACTTCTTGTATTTCAGATTTTAAAGGAAGTAGCGTAATTAGGAGAAAAAGTTGACTAAAGTAAAAGTTAGGTTGTTGATACTTACCTCTCAGACCAACGATATCAGAGAAAGAGAAGAAATCTCCATATGCACACGCATCATGGGATAATGCCATGTGTTTGTTGATCTATGGATCCCATAATGTTTAAAAAGACAGATAACCTTTAAAGAATAATAAAAATCTATTGCAAAATATGTATTTACTTTAATTCAGCCAATTTCATTTTGATAAAAACAATAGGTTTCTATGGTAGTTGCAATAAGGGTATTGAATAGGTTTTTTAAATGAAAGTAATACTAGGTATAAAGGATCTTAATCAACAAAAGCTCACAATGCTTAAAAATTTGATAAGGCAATTCCCATTTTTTTTATTATATCATTCACAATAAACAGAAGAATGTATATTTTTTTAAGTATATTCATTTTCTTTTAAATCCTCCTGATTTTTAAAACAATTTTGATAACAGTTTAGATATAGCTTTACTTGTAAGCGTGAAATTAACACTTAGTTACATTATATCTAATCTTATTTCAATAAAAGTTCATGCTGTCTGTCTAAGCGATTAGATAATTTCTTTTCTTTATTTACATCACAATTGAACTGAAATAAAGGAAAAAGTTATATTTATTTGTTTATGTGTGATGTCATTCATGAATGACTAATTTAACGTGTATATACAGATATTCTAACTTTATCAAACACTTATCAGAAAAATTACGTTTATCTTAGGCTACAAAATATTAATACTGAGTTGTTAAGTATGAAACTTTTGACATCATTTTGTCCTTGAATTATTTCTTCGATATATTTTTTTCTAACTTCGTATATAACTGTTATCAAATCAATTTACAATGAAGATTTCCTTAATCAATAAAATTATCGGAAAAAGACTGTTTTTATCCAATCCTCATTGTGCTTGCTGTTCATAAAGATCATCTGAGAAGTAATATTCTGATCTGGCCAAATAAGATAGGCAGATTGGGTTATCTGTTTCTTTCAAGAAGAATTAATGGTCTATAAGAGCACCTGTTGCATCCTGTTGGAGGAGGGAAAATAGATAAAACTCAAAGGGATATTAGTACAAGTTTTATTTATCGTACAGTTAGTTAGAAAGTTGATTAATTTGAAAGAACATTTGTAAAAATCTCAAGGATGTTAATCCTCCCGTTTGTAGGTAATGTATATTTGTTCAAAATATTTCGCAAAATAAATATTTTAAGCATATTTTGATGTATCGCAGATAGTATTTGTAAACTGGATGTGTATTGTTAAAGTACAATTTTTTTTTATGTTTTACTTGTTGTATATTCCGAAAATTGAAAGGTCGAGAGGAAAAATTGTTTTAACATCGATGAAATATCAATTTTGAAACAAATCTCTTCAAAAATTGCTTCTCTCTCTCTCTATTCGAAAATTTCTTTTTCTTCTTTAAAACTTCGAAAGTAACCTGTAGGGCATTAATAAGTTTTCAGTATATCTCTTGAAATGATTTTTCTGAAAATTCACCTTTAGACATTTTATCCAGGTAAAAATATCTAAGGGTTTTTTTTTCAGTTCCTACCATTAGTTCACACTCTCTCGATATATATGTGACATATTTTGAGCTAGAATCAGACTTAATTTTAAAAAAGAACTTTCGTCAATGATTTCTAGACATCATATGACGCTGAGGCAGAGAAAAAAAAAAAAGAAACGCCAAAGTGAAAACCAAGTGTGTTACCACTTAAACACAGATGTTAGAAGTATCTCTGATTTTATGAGTGAACTCGAAAGTTAATGCTGACATATTGGGCTATTAAATGTAGTAATCTGGAATCAGAAATGTTTATTGGTTAGGCCACATGTTTCGGAGAAATAATTGGGTTATTAATTTGGAACTTGAAGATGTAATGAAAAATAAAAGTTAAGTGCTAGATTGGGAATTTAATTTGAAATCTAATTTAATTATCCTTACATATATGTATTATATCTTGTTTTTTCATAAATTTCTTTTTATATATATATATATATATCTTGTTCAAATTTTCAATCGTTAATAAAATACTTTTTATTCATCGATTAAAATTCAAATACATTTTTTTAAACTTGTAGTGGATGACACTTGATGTTAACACAGTTTTAGTTCATTAATTCGATTTAATTAATGAATAAATAGTAACAAAAATAACAGTCCTACACCATATATAAAAAGGAAAATCTCTCATTGTGTCCTTGTAGTGCAATTGATAGCGAGTTGGGCTTCTAATCCAAAGGTCGTGTGTTCGAATCCCACTTGGGATGGCCTAATTTCTAAGAATGCGATTTCTTTTTACTATACTATTTTATTGGAAGAATTAAATTTAATTAATGAATAAATAGTAACAAACAAAAATACTAGTCCAACACCCTATATAGAAAGGAAAATAGAAATTTGTAAGGAAAATCGCTTTCTGTTTTAACCTTTAATATTGTGATTCTGTCTTATGCATATACATATTTATATTATAATTGTAATTATTGTAATAAAAAGTAACTAAAATGAAATTTTTCTTTGTTGACTTAAGTACGAATTGACTTAATTTTTTTTTTTTATATATTACTTGTTTTGTTTCAATTAGTATTTGTATTCGATGTCTTATCAAAATGATTTTGACATGAGTTATTTTCCTCTTTTAAAATATATCTATGAGCCGTTCTTGCAATTTTCATTTAATTTTTTAAAAAAGATTTTACATTGATCTATTGCTAAATATGGATAGTACTTCATTGTTTCATTAAAATATATCCTCCTCGTGATATTCTTTCACGATGTTAAATTCAGTTCATGATTTAAAAATAAGTTCTAATACAATGGGAATCATCTTTTAAAATTTTATATATACATCATGATGCGCATTAGAAAACGATACAAACTTTGTATTGGCAAATCTTCTATCTTAATAATAGCAACAATGGCTTTTCAACAAAAATTTTATTAGAAACTCTTATATAATATTACCATACAACCTTTCCATAACAGCTGTTATTATACCAGGAATTGCTTTGATTAAATAATTAACAATTACACAGGTTAAACAATTAACAATTTTCACAAAAACGTGGAAGAAATTTGAAATTACTGTAAAAGTCATCAGAAATATTAAAGAATATTTGTTACATTCAACATTCCCCCCTCTTTTTTTGTGATTTGTGTGAGGATATATTAAGAGTAGATAAAATCGTGAGGAATGCTCCACCATATAGTCATAAAGGATCTTACCTCTTAAAAACTAGATTAACTTAAGATGGTATTTAAGGTAACCGACTACGTTCGGAACCGTGATTTTGCACAAAAGCGTATAAATGGATAATATTTATGATATTTAGTGTCACTCAGATTAGAAAATGTATATGAAATTGTTTTAAGAATAGTATTACAATAAAAAATTATTTAAGTACAATATTTTGACAAAAAATGAACATAGAATGACCCATTTTCAAAATATTCTCCTTTTGTGAAAAATGCTTCTATTATAATAATATTTTGCCTGTCTATAGCTCAGACCTCTGTAAAGAGACTCAACTAGAATTTTTGAAATATATATCTTATAAGTGGGTTTATCCATGTTTTACGACAACAGAGGGGAGAAATTTTAAGAAAAAAAAAACGCTGATAATTATTTCAAAGGGTTGTAACTCTGAAAATAATGTGAATTTTTCAAAAGTCATAGTTGAACCTCTGTGCAGAGGTTTGAGATATATACAGGCAAAATATTATTATAATAGAAGCATTTTTCACAAAAGGAGAACATTTTGAAAAAAGGTTATTCTAAGTTAATTTTTAGCCGAAATATATTGTATTTAAATAAATTTTTTTTGTCAAAATGTCCTTATATAAAACAATTTTATACATGTATTCTAATTTAAATGACGCTAAATATCATGAAAATTATCCATTTATGTACTTTTTTAAAATCACGGTTCCGAACGTAGTCGGATATCTTTAAGTAAATAATAGTATAGTAAGTAATTATTAATAATAATTAATTAAAACATTTAACATAACATTTGTATCCTTTGGGTTCGGTATACATTGAAACATTTCTTAAGAGAGATAACAGTATATGAATTCCACACAAAGCATTGTAATTCCTGTAATCAACGTCATTAGGCTAAGATGAGATTTCTATATTTTATCTTTTAAATGAAAATGCGAATAAGTTTATTTACAGATTGAATCAAAGTAACTCCTAGGCCATTTTCATTACAAAGTTTTGAATCTTTTGCAACGTTTTTTCTTATGGGATCAATTTTTTAGTTTTCTCATTGAAGAAGATACTGATATATCATATGCATGTTTGTTAATTTTTAATTAATTATAATTAGATTTTTCTATTAATAATAACCTTGTTTTAATGTATACGCAGCTTTGTTACATAATAAGATTAAATGTCTTCCGAATATTTATCAAACACATATCTAGAGTTCCACATATTCAATTGACTTGGGAAAAGATACAACTGACGATTTGATAAAATTCTGCTGACTCAAAAATGCCTAAACATCAGTGAAAATTTGATTCATTAAGCAGAAAGAAAAAAGCTCGATTTTGAATTCATATTAAATGATATAAAAAGGTGTTTTAAAATTTCTACTTTTAAATTTAAGTTATTTAACACTGAATTATTCGTATTTTTCTAAGTAGCGCATAAAAGAATTATCGCTGTGTAATTGCATTTCCATTCTCTCATTGTTTCGAAATCATTTTTAAATTAACATCTCGTTGGATAACACGATGCTTAAAAAAACTTTGAAATAAGTTTTATAAATCTCAATTATGACGTAAGGTTCATGTTTTACATATAATGAAAAATTCCTAAATCTGAAATTGTCCTCTTATAGTTATCAACCAAGCTTATAGCGAGATCTCGGGATAAAAAATGATTCTCTTTCGGGTATCCCAGAGTACTTTAAAATCAGACTTAACTATATTTAAAATAAATTAGAATTTAAATTCTCAAAAAAGTTGGGTATTGTTAACAATCTGATTCTTCTAAATTAGCTCACCGTCTGAAAATGCGAAAGCCATAATCATACACTGGATAAAAAGTGTAAATTAAAAGTATTCGTAAGTCTTGTGTAGGAAATTTTTTATAAATAATAACTATAAAAATTTCTTCATTTTTGCTAAAAATTTTAGTGAAGTTTCACAAAATATGAAAAGATCTTTTCTGTGCATAACATTTAAAGATACTAGTAATTTTTTAAAAAAAATGTTGAATTCAGAAAAAGGAAAATACAATATATTTAATAAAAAATATTCAGTTGAAGAGAACTAGTTGAGAGTTTTTATGGAACGTTTAAAAAATATAGAAATCATCTATTGCTGTATCTTGTTCTCGTTCCAGTGAAGTAAAAGTACACATTACTAAAAATATAATTTCAAAAACTAGTGACGTGGTGGAATCATATTAATGCATTTAAGACAAAATATATTTTAATTCAACATTTGTAAAATATTTCGATTTAGGGACAAGAACTCAAAAAATTATGTTTGTCAATTCTCGGGAACATAACTTTATCTAGAGATTAAAAACTAGCTGAAAACTTAACCAGAAGCTTAGAAATTCGTTACAGAAATCCTAATGAGTGTGAATAAAACCGAAAGTACCAATAAACACTTAGTTAAATTTTTTAGAGAACTTCTTAGAAATAATAAAATGAAAATTATGAATACTGTTCGACTTTAAAAGTATTTACGACACATGCCAAGTTTCACTTTAAAAAGTAATATCAGGTAAGCATAACCATATCCGGAAATGAAAGAAAAAAATCAAAGCAGTAATAATACAGCGCAAACGAGTTTCTTTTTGTTTTTCTTCTATTATTACAACTGCAAGCTATTTGTTTGTCCTTGAACACATGCAATTATTTTCTATATGATGCCAATAAAATGGACAAAAAGCTAAATTTTCTTGAAATGTAAATCAGTCAAGGATTTAAGTAATGTCCTTACTGAATGTCGTACCTTAAATTCAAATTTATAAATGTTTGTTTTTTTTAATCATTTTTAAATATACAGGGAATAAACTTTTTTTAGAAGCAATGTATTAGGTTTAATTCTGTCTTTGTATCATTGATTAGAACGACTTGCATCTGAATGTAAGATTCGTTTTTGTTTTGGTTATATCGTTTGAAAGAATTAATTCTTTTTATATCGATTGAACTTTTACTGCAAATTCACGTTTCATTTCAAGAAGCTGTTAATGCAAATATGCTAAGAACGGAAGTGAATTGTTGTTTCTAGTTTAGTGTATAATGATACTCTAAGACGCGATTAAGAGAGGAAGAAAGATTTGGAAACAGCTCTTCGTTTTGTAAAAATACCATGCGCTAAAATTGTAGCTGACATGCATTTGACTTGAAGAATGTAAAATTTGAATTAAGGGTAACTTTCCAGTTCATGAATAAATTAAGTAGAAATTTGCATTTTCTTTCGAATTCTGTTAAATTCTCTCTCTGTTTACTACTTTCAAATTGATAGCTTGTTAATTATTTAGTAACATAAAAGTAGTTATTTTGCTCGAAATCCATTTTTGTGTGATCTTTAAATTATGTAATTATTTAATTCAGTTAAAAAATAAGGTTAGACCTCATAAGATTTAGCTTTTTAATCAACATTTTAAGAGATTAATGTCAAAATATTCAAACTACCAACATAATGTGTCCAAGAGCACTTAAGACTTCTTAAGGCCCTGGGTCCCAATGCAAAAGTAGGCCCCTTGTGATCCTTTAGATAGTATACAGTATACGTTGTCAAACACTCGTACAAATAGTAACGCAAAACAAATAAACGTACGTTACTCACAGTCTCATAACCATAGCTAAAAACCTAATCGACCAATGATGATGATGAAAGAAGTAATGATCGTGTGTGGTGGTAGACCTGGGACAGGGGTGGCCAACTTTTTTGAGAAGAGTGCCACTACCAGATAAAAAAGAAATTATACGTGCCACTTCAAACTTTTCCAACAAACAAAAGAATATGAAATGATGAAAAAACACTACTTTTATATATATAGGCTTATTATGGAATGTTTACGCAACTAACACATATTTTAGTCAAGTGTAAGTAGTGGAAATTTAAAAATAATGTAATAAATAAAAGACTTAAGTACGCATTTAAGTTTTAATGTTATTTTTATTTATTATTTTTTTTTTTTTTTAGTTTCAATCAGTTAGGTTAGGTATATAAAATAAAAATGAGAAACCAGGAAAATTTAATTCTAAGTAATTATTAACAGTCAATATACTTTCTTAATGTTGTTTTCCGATTTGTAGATTTTTTACTGAGGACAGTAGAACGTCGCTTATCTGAATCAATTGAGACCTGACACCGTTCAGATACGCGATTGTTCGGATAACCGAAAATCGAATGCGATATATGTAGTATATGAATGCAGTATATGAAACAGGACACTATTCGAATATTGTAAGTCAATCACATGCGGGAAACGTGCTTGAAGAAAAAGCAAAATAGGTGCAAAATGTCGCAATTTTACCTTTATTGTGGAAAATAATCATTTACTTTTCGTTTGTACATGTTTATTTGTTTTTCTTCTTATGTTTTGTTGTACACCTTCGTTTTTTCGTTGCAAAGTCTCTGATTCTCTTGAGCAGCAGTAATTGAGTAGGACAGCACTCTGACTGTTGTTCGTACCACTGCATAGCTGTCTCTAATGCAGAAAACGCGTCAGCATTTGATGGATTCTTGCAACTTTCGTTGTTGTTGTTGTCCTCGTCTTCATCCGTTTCATCGTCGACGGGGTCGGATTCTTCTTGCACAGAAGTTACAATCTCGTCATCATTTAGCATTTGCACTCCACAGTCTTCTGCATCACATGCCATCCAGGTTTCTACATCTTCTTCATCGCATTCTTGAAATCCTGGGATCGATTGGACAAAGTCGGTAATCTCCTCCCTGTGGTCGTCATTGAAGTCTTTCTCGCCTTCTAAATCTGAAATTCCCTAAATATCCCTGATCTTGGGTTTTCCCGTCACTTTTGGCCTCACGCGAGACAACTGTTGAACATTGCACTGTTCGAAAACGTATTCATATACATGTATTTGCCAACCCCCCCCCCCCTCATTCGGATATTTGACGCTTTGGATAGTAAACGTTCGGATAAATGGTGTTTTACTGTATTCAATTTGTAAACAAAAATCTACTATACATTAGGATTAGTTCTCGAAGAGGCCAATAAAATCGGATTGTTTTAGGTGTGCATCAATTTCTGCTTTTTCTTCAGAATCGATGCAAAAAAGCCATAGTGTGTTCCCAAAAGAAGATATATGATCCATCAGGATTGTAAAAGAACAATCTTTTCCTTGTGATCTTAAATTTAAATTATTGAAATGTCTTATAGTATTGGTAAGAAAAGCTAAATCTCAAAGCCTATCTTCATTCTTGAGTAGCAAGCACTCACTGAACAGTTCATTGTTTTCTTCCTGATATTTTAAAACACGCTCCCTCAAATTCCAGAACCCCACGAAAGCACTCCCTTTGGAAAACCAACGCACACAACAATGAAGGAATGTTGTCTACATTATAATTTTTTTTTTTTGTAATTTAATTAAGTGTATTTAAAATAAATTTTTTGATCTTTTGTTTCGTCTGAGTACAAAAATTAATAATTTTTAACTTTTCAAATTTTTTAATAAGTGTTCGCGTGTCACTCTTACAACTCAGCCGTGCCACACTATGGCACACGTGCCACGGGTTTGCCACCTTTGACCTAGGCCTAGACATGGCCAACAGTCCTTACATAATAATGCACGCAATAAGAACTGTTGCCAATTGGCATATGGTTTTTAATTCTCTGTTTTTCGGAGTGACCACTAAAATTATTTGGGTCATGACCTTATTGAGGGTGAGTCGAGAACGAGACGAGGATCCCACTCAAGCCGAAGCCTTGGGTCCTGGCCCAATTGGCCCGTGCCTCAAGATGTCCCTGAATGTATTCTAGTTTTTTAAACATTTTCTTAAGGGGGATTCTAGAGCATCCAATTATAATAAATCATGAATATTTGTTAATTTACATCACTATATTTCATTTTAAAGGCTTTTCGTTTTAAATCAACATTACATTTAAATAGATAACTGAAATATAAAATATCATTCTATCACACACACAGAGAATAAACAGCTTCTCACTTAAAAAAAAATGGCAGATTTTTTAAATTATTAAATTTATCTTTTAGTTTGAATCTCCAAATGTTTCAGGAGAAATGCATCTTTTTTTATTCTCTTATCTTTTTTCGTATTTTTCTTAACTTTATCAAAAGTAATTTTTATTTATGTTAGAATAATAGTAATTTTTCAGAATATAGAATAAAATAAAACTTTTAGACAATATTCACCGATTGTAAGTAATGCCATTTTTTAAACGCTTCAAATACGTAAAAAGTGTTAAAATGAACATGATGTTTGATTGTGATAAAGCCGCATCTAAAATGTTCATATTTTCTTACAGATTTTTAATGCATATCATAAAATATTCACTAGTTTTTTTTTTTATCAAATTAATCATTATAATTTGAATTTAGATGACTGCAGGAGAAATGTTTATGCACATGAATAATATTTATAATTTATTTGTTGTTATTCATTTATATACTATTATTATTATTATTTTGCATTTTATTAGTAAACAACCAAAGAAAGGTTAGAAAATTTCAAATTTTTATTTATTTGATTTATTTAGAAGGAACTTCAATTCATATATTTCAACTGTCTTACATAAAATCGTTATTTACAATAAATAGCTTTCCAGATCACAATTCTATTACTTTACATTCAGAACTTTATTTATAAGTTTTTACACTAAATACAAGTAAGATTACTTGTCCTTTTTTCACAATTCTTACATTTCTCTTGGAAGAGACATGTAAAATCTTAATGCATTTTCGTAGCTGTCATTTTTTTTGTTTTCTTGACATACCTCGATTTATTTCTTCGACATTTATAAAAGAGCAGCTGAAGATCATAATGTTATTTAACAATTCTATTTTTAGCTTCTTGTTCAATATAAAATGGGAATGAAAGTTTTCTGTTGAAATGAGTTGAATTCAAGTTTTCTTTTTATTTTGCATCTTAAATGTCATACTACTGATCTCAATCTAATTTTGTCTTTTTTTCTTTTTAATGTCATTTAAATACCCTTGATTTAGAAGGTTATCAAAACAGAAAACTTGAAATATGTTACCTATTAAACGCAAAAAAATTCTATGTATATATGTTGTAACATTTTAAATGTTTTTATTTGTAACAAGATTAATGAATCTGAAAAGGCAGCATTGTACATAAATTCAAGTTACTGCATGAGTCCTTTTATTTTCATTCTTACTCGTTTATTTCCTTCAGATTCTCTGACTAAATAAAATTATTTAATATTTATCTTACTTGATTTACAATATATCTTAAATATCTATTTTGAGATAATTTGTACTAGAGGCTTACTTAGACATCCCATTAATATTTATCCCTTTATGTTTGTTTTATTTGGATTTTAGATATAATATTATATTTTTTAACAATGTTTTAACCTCTACAAAACTTGAAGAAGTCGAGTTTATTACTCACCAAAAAGCAGAAACTTAGAACCTGGCTCTTCAATCTTATTAGTACTTCCTCTATAATCAGTTCTTTTCCCTGAGATGCATTTTCAAATCACGCATTAAACTAAATCAAGCACCCCTATTCATTGATATGAGTTGATAAAAGTTTTATCGCTAAGGGCTTGTTTGAATTATAAATATACAGGTGCTTATAATTGATACAAGTCCTTAAGTTTTACTTTAATATAGTTTAACGAATATGAATTACCTCAATATAATTTTCATCCATTTCGAAAATAAAACTGTATTCGCTTGTGTGTCTTACATAAGACAATGCAGTTAGTCTTAAGAACACACACACACACACACACACAATGTCTTACTGAAGCTGAGGTTTACTAAACGCAAACTTAAGAGTTTCGTTGATAATGCAACTTCATAAAACTGAAAAAATATTAAAGGCAAATCTTATTGATTATTAGATTGCAACAACCTGTGATATTTCAGTTTCATGGAATTTCCCGTCCTTGATGTTCTTCCTGTTTGGTTGCAACTGATTTCTAAATATTAGCTTGTTTTAAATAGGAAATGCAACTAGAAAAACTAAGATTGTGTTGAGAGCCACCAAACCTATAAATATTTAAAACTCAATTCATTTTTCAATAATGTTAAAATGAATTTCTGCTTAGATGACAGAAATTTTCCTTTCACATTTTCAAACTTAAATTGATTTAATCATTTAGTCTTTCCAACCATATTATTTATCTGTAAATAAAACGAATTTGCTTCTGTTGTTTGAAAAAAAAATTATTTTAAACAAAAATTGTGTATAATTGTGTAACGTATGTTTGGAATTATTTTAAAAAGTTTTAATTCATATACGATATGAATTATTCTCTCTATACATATTATTCTTTTATAATTTGAACATTAATATTTGCTTAATTTTCTACGATGTATTACATTTTAATAGCTACTTAAATTTTTCGTAGAAGTTTGAGATAAAATAAACATATAAATATATATTTTTTTTATCTATGTGCCTCACAAGTTAATAATAGTAAACGTGTTTAAATTCTTGGAAGGCAGAAAAAAAATCAAATTGAATAAATACACTGCAATGGAAAACTATTCCACACATAACAAATTAGCTAAGGGGCAATTAGCACGTCCACAGGAATCCATGTTAAATTACGTAAGTTTATGTGTACCTTTTTCTCAGAAACTACTTACTTCTCATAGATAAATTTCTTACAGTAGGTTATGTATACTATCAACAAAACTTTAACGAAGGGTTTTGTCTTTTTATGAAAAATTAAAATAATTATGAATTATTTTAAAAATGTCCAATTCCTAAAATTTAGTTTAAAAACGCCTTATCTAAAAATGTTTGCTAGATATATCTGATTCCCTCCATTAAAATGTGTTAACATGCAAAAAGTATGCTCCCTGAAAATTTGAGGATTATACGTAAAGTGAAAAATAGTACGTACGTTAAGTGAAAAATAATTACATTTTGAGAAAACAGGCTTTAAAGCAAACATTTGTAATTTTTGAGCATTTATTTATTTTTTTTAGTACTTTCCAGAAACGTATGAAGAATTTTTTTACCCCTGCTCTTTCAAAAGACACAACTAATTTTCTTTTTTTTTTTTCTCATTATTTTCAACAATTTAGCCATTTTTTTCAGATCTCAGATTCTTTCATTGGGCTACACAAACCCTATGAGCATCTACTTTTTTGAAGCCTGACACATAGTTATAACTTGGTTCAATATCACAATGTTTTAAGATCATTAATTTTGCTACATGAGCATATTGAGCTGTGCAATAGCCATATTTACCCCTATCTTTAGAATTTTTAATTCCATAAACGTAGATTTTGGAATCACTAACATATGGTGTTATTAACTGACTCATTTGGGTTCTGAGTCTTTCCTTGAAAACATTTTCTTAATAACATAGGATCATCTAGATCTTTAAGAATTGGCTTCATTTAATTCATTATATTATATAGAACGTATGCCTTTGCTTATGATCATAGTGCCTTTTCGTTACATTCAGCCTCTGCCTCTTGAAACTTGAACCCTGAATTTATGTTGAAGACTCTCGTTTGAAGATGGAAATTGACAGCCCAAATAGTAGATATTATTTCTAATATCCATGCTATAATATCATTGCATTTTTGAGATTAAAACGTCGTTGAGTCGATTATGACCTCTTAGGCTTTTTCCATCACAATTTTTTCCCCTGCTTTTGCTTTTAAGATCAAAAAGCCGTGTACCCATACACTTTTAGATATGAACAATACACTCTTAATTTTTCCTCTTGAGCTTCATATGAATTCGTGCTCATTAGAAACTTATGCAAGGGGAAACATAGGTGCTCCTAGCAGCGCTCATTTGATGCATTTCAAGGAATAGCTTAATTTTAAAAAATAAATAAAAATACTTCTAATTATCGTATTTCCTCATATCATATACCACTTTAAATAGAAATATTTTCCCTTTTAAAAATATAAAAAAGTGAAAATCACAATAATTTTTCAAAAATTTTGGTGCTGGATTTTCTTAAGCCGTTCTATAGAGATTTCAATCAATACTTCAAAAACATTCATTAAAAAACTAATTATTGAGGTTAAATAGCTTATTTTATCAATATTAATGGGTTTTTATTTCATTATTATGTGAATTTATATATCTTGTAAATTTATTTTGAAGTGTATGTGTTTATTTGTTAAGCATTTTTCTTGATTTCAAAGCTACAGTAGTTAACTTATTTCAAACTATTAGCTTTCAATTTTATGCGTCAGTAAAAAAAATGTTCTTTTCTTTTATAAAAATAATTCTTCAAATTGAAATTTTTTTTTTAAGTTTAGCATTTACATAACATTACTATTAAAAACGACAATTTCTGTGAATGAAACGACCTTTTTAAGAATATATTCAGTATTATTAACCTGATATAAGTTAATATTTGTTAATATAAGAAAGTAATTAAAAGATAGAAACTAAAATAAGGAAAATTAAATATATGATTTTACTTAATTCCAAGAAATTCTTGCTGCACAAAATCGATGATAAAAAAAAATTACAATATTTGCATTTTCTAAAGGTAAATGATCGATAATTTTTTTTTAATTAGTAAATATTTTTATTACACTTTATAAAAAAGAAAAGAATTTTGATCGTCTGAATTTATAAAAGAAACTACAATTCTGGAGATTTAATTTCTGATTTATACACACAGCAAATATAATTTTTTTTTTTTAGAAAAACATCCAAAATAATAAAAAGCATAATAATAGATTACATCAAATATTTGTATATATATATATCTATATCAATATTTTATTTTATAATAAAATATATAACATTATATTATAATTTACGTTAATTGCATATATTACGTATAATATAAAGCTCATTTCTCTTAAAACTTGAAATAAAGGTTATTATGCAAATCTCTCATTACTTTATTATAATTAATAGTTATAATTTATTAAAAGTAATAAGCATATTCCCCCCCCAAAAAAAGGCAGATTTAAATTAAATTTCTATATTAAAAAATCTAGTAAATTTTTTATTTAAATAACGTCTAACTTAATATTAGTAGTTTAACAGATTGTTGTGTTAACGTCTTCCCGCGTTTTCAAAAACTACATAATTAGAGAATTTATAATTTACAAAATTGTGTAAACTGATATATAACCCCCCTGATATATAAATTGATATATAACTGATTTAAAGGAAGGTGGGGGGGGGAGTATTTTAGCTCTGAAATATTTTAAAAACTACTATTGAAAGAAGAGTTGCATTAAATTTTGAATTTAGAAAAGTTTCATAATATTTATATATGTGTATATTAAAAAAAAAGGAAAGATAAAAGAAGAAAAAACTGGGTATATTACACTTAATTTTTTTCGTGATGTATTTAATTAATCTGACATTTACACTATTAATTTTTGTATCATATTGCATAGTTAGAATTGGAAAAAAAATTATTCATCGATTGATATAAATTCTTAAACGTTGATTAGAAAAATTTCTTTTGCCAAATGTTTCAGACACTCATTTGACATAAAGGGATCCATTTCTTAAATTCCCGCAACTCAGGAACTTTTCTGCAAAATAATATGAATTTCAAAATAAAAAAAAATCCAATATAAAAAATTAGATGAACGAAAAAAGTGGCACCAGTAAGAAATTAATTACCCATAGTAATTATGTTAATCAATTAATTCATAATTTAGATGTCTTTGAGTCACTAAGAGTTATTGGACTTTGCACACCTATGATAGGAATTGCGAAAGATATTAATAGAGTCACATTTTTTGACGATTGCAAATTGATCCTTAAATACAATTTCACACACACACAAAAGAATTAACACTAAGATAACTAACATTTAATATAAACCTGTTTCTACCTCAAAGGGTCAAATGATTCATGTTAAGAAGTTATATATTTTAAGATACATAGCAAAAAAAAGTAAATTTTAGTTCAATTTAATGAATGAATAATTTATAATAAAATATAATAAAATATTTTTCTAAATATTGGATGATCCTTAGCAAGAAGTTTGATCCTACTGAAACTGACTTAAACACAAGTAGATTAGTATACTATTGACGATTCATACACATTTTTTTGCATTTTAGTTAGTTTTTTTAAACTTACAAAACTATCAATATGAGTGAAGAAAAAGTGCACTTTAGACATTGCCTGTTTGAGTTCCAAAAAGGGAATAACGCGATGGAAAAGAAATTTGTGTGATATGTTTGGAGAGGAAGTTGTAACAGCTCGAGCATGCCAAAGATGGCTTGCGAAATTTCGCTTGTGGAATTTTTCTTTGAAAGATGAACCCAGATTAGGAAGGGCCAACAGATTCTTCATCACGACAACGCTAGACTACATGTAGCAAGAAACACGGCATAAAAAATTGTAGAGCTGGGTTAGGAAACTTTACTTCTGCCAGCATATACTCCTGATATTGCCCGTATGACTGTCATCAGTTCAAGTCGCTGTAAAACTTTCTTGATGGAAATGAATGCATAAATTATGATCGTGCTCAAAGGGCAGTGGAGGAATACTTTGTCTCCAAAACAGAGAACTTTTCCTTTCCAGGTTGTTAAATAAGCTGCCAGAACGCTGGAAGTCAGCTCTGTAAATAACAAAGGACATTACAGTTTACATTATATTTTAAATAAAGAATGAATAAAAATAATGTTTTCTTTCTTCTTTAGCGAAAAAAAAAACAAAAAACGACAGAACTTTCCCTTACACTTAACAACAATTCCATCTTTATTTTTTTTTTAATTGAAAGAATTATAGAAATCTTAAATTTGGAAATAATATATATAGCTTATTCGCGTTCACTGGCTTTCTTAAAAATCACGGGACTTTGCAGTATACATTTTCCAAATACATATTTTTTGCACTTAAAACGGATGTTTGTAGTTTTGTTTTCTTATCGATGCCTTATTTGCGTGGCACTTATTTTCGTACACCTGAATTCAGACATGAAATAGCCAACATTTTGATGCAGTATAGATATAGTCAATATATACACCGTAACCTTTTATATTAAAACGAAATACGTAGCCTAATGCAACAAGTTCGTGATATAGCGAATTCTTGATTGAACCCATCTAGAACCAGTCATATATGTTGGATTTTCTATTATAATGATCTTATTTCTATGCAGCAACCGATCTGCTTTATCACTAACACGGTATGATAGATTTATAACGAACTAATTCTCTAAATATCTTACATTTAACCATTATGCTAAATTTGGAATATAACGAACTCAGATACGACGAACAAATAGGTTCTTGGAACCTTTGAAATATTTTTCTTCTAACTTTTAAAAATCAGCAAAAATGTGCAATTCAGTGGGTTTGGCGCACAATCCTTCATACATATGTGTATTTCATATAAATACTTATACAGGTCAAATACCCTGTGGTGGTAAATATGTCAACTTGCATATTTCTCGTTAAAAATAATAATAAGAGAAGAGTGTGAATATTGAGAAATGCATATGATATATTTTTTGATAAAAGTAGTAAACTCAAACGGCAGTGTGATAATATTATTTCTAAGAACTTTTAACAAAATGTTAAAAAAAAGTAATATGACCCTTTTCATTAGAAAAGAAAATGTCAGTACCTTTATTGCACTCTCTCATAAAAATTACATTTGCATCTAATTTTTTAATGCAATTATTGTATATTTTGGTGCCCTTGACTTTCTTATTTCATCAATGGAATTTTGAGTAACACTGAATAAAATTCTGCATGTGCAATTTTCCCTCTAATTATTTCACGGCCGTTTTATTTGTTCCAACTAACTAAAATTTACTATAAACCTGTATTTGTAATAAAATGTTTCGAGAATATAAAATACTCATCAGTGTAAAAAAAAATTTAAGAAAAAAGAAAAAAAAAAAACAGAAGAAGCTATTTTATTATCAGATACATCAATGTCCTTTAAAAGGAAAAGACGGAAATGTAGTTTACTAAACTGGTTTTAGAATCAGTTTTGAATGACAAAAATTGTTTCTATGTATAAAATAAGAAAAGAAGAGAGAGAGTTTATAAAAAGAAATCAACAACAATGAAACAACTTCTTTAATATTCTAGAGCACATTATAGGTTAATAATTCAGAAACTGTTTTCAAATAGCGCAATTCTGATCAATAATTCAGTTTTCCTTTAAGATACATGAAATATTTCAGTGCGAAATCAGGCCACAAATGGCGCAATGGACGAAGGCAGTTACTAACACCATTCACATTGAGCAAGGAAAACTTAAGTAACACATATAAAATTAATACAAATGACACTGGAGACATTCACATGCTATGGACGCGTGATATTAGACAGTGCCAATTTTATTTATCGCAATATCAATATTGGTCATATGTATCGGTAAAAATTTTTTTAACGTACTCGTATAATCAGATGAAGATTTTCATGACACACTACCTTTAATCTGGGAGCAGGCACACACTCGATACTAACGTTAATGGTCATGCCGGGTGACTGAGTCACCCCAATCCTTTTTTGTATAATTATTTTTATTGTACACTATAAAAATCGTAATTTCAGTGAATAATTTAATTAAGAGAAAGTATACTTACCTACTTTTAAGGACTATTAAATTTTTCTTTGATAATTTGAGAAAAAATATCAATTAAACTGAACCAAGAAGTTTAAATGGATGTGACTTTAATACAGGACACAACTCACAGATACTTTTGGCTAACATTACAGGAATGATATTTGCAGACAAAACTGTCATATTTTGTTCAAGTGGCCGTGGTAGCCGAGGGTAATAGGTATCGGATCGTGGCTTGCCTTGTCACGAGTTCGAGCTCAGTGCCACTAAAGACCCACCGTGTAGGGCAGCGATGCACGTTAAATCTGTCGAGAGCTGAAACGTCCTTCCGTTGGTGTGGTGTGGTAGTTAGGAGAGGGGGTGCCAGCTTAGGTGTCGTCCACGTCACTTGACCATGGTTCAAAATTACGTGGTCCGTCGCCAAAAGCCCTCCTGTAGCTGAACAGTGCGACGTTAATATTCAATCAATCAATCATATTTTACTCAAATTATTGTAGTTTTATTGTCCTTTGATTATCGAAAAATAGCATGTTAAACTTTTTCTTGCTTGTGTCTGTTTGACAAGGTGAAGTGTATCGTGTGGTATATATATATATATATATATATATATATATATATCTTGTGGTATATGTAGGGCTTCATTTTTTTCTTGATGGAGTTCCTTAGGTAACATTTGAAAATTTTCCTTTCAACTCAAACGTTTCATGTTCATCACCTTTATCAAATTAACTTTCGCTATCATGATTAATATGCATTATTTCAGAAGATTTTCCCCTTGCTTTGTCAGTTTCAACTTCCTTCAATAGAATTACAGATCCCCATTTCTTTTTTTTATATTCTACTCATTTACATGTAAACCATAATAAATTGTACAATACAGCAATAAAAACCACTACGTTGTTCACAGGGGAAAATGTGGCATGTTGATAGAAAATATTTTGGAACAAAAGTGATTACGTGGGGGACTCAGTCAAAACAAGCACCTTAAGATTTGTAAAAGAACGATTGCCACTCTCAAAAAAGAGGGAGATATGACAAATACATTTTAGTTCCCATGAAGACTGTCATATATAGGAGGATACTGTCAAGAGGTCATTGGTAACAAAAATAAACATTTTCCCCAGAATTAACGATCTTTTTGAGCCTGGGGTGTCTCTGGCCCGCGCTCCTACTCTCTCCCCCGGGTTAAACTTAATCCTCGTAGACTTTACTGCTTGGTACTCAAATTCTTATAAAAAAGTCATATATTAAAGAAAATGTATAATTATTAAACACTTTTTTTATCATTTTTCAAAAATTTCGATGTAATTTTTTTAAAGATTTTTTAGAAAGAAATAATGTAATATATTTTTAGGTAGCTTTCTGAAATTTGGAAAAATATTTCATAAATTATGATAATCAGAGTTTAGCTGTTATTTAATTCTGTCGTGTCTATCAGAAAGTCTATCAGTGTCTATCAGAAGTTATCAGAAAAACTAATAAAGCTCCTTTACTCTTCTAGTGGGCATGCCTTCATAAATATTAAGACAAATGTACTATTGTGACATAGCCATCTGTCGATAGCTATGTCTTGGGGGTTCCGCGTAAGTTAGAGGTGTGGGATTATCGGAAGGATGAGACATTCTATAATTCTTAATACGACTTTTATTAAGAATTTAACTTAAATTACTTATATAACGAACAAACTTATATTAAGTGAGAATAAACCAAAGTACGGCCGTTTAACTAAGTCAGATCGCGCAATTAGATCACTTATCAATATTACTAATTAGATCCTCCTAATCTCAATTCAATATTATTCTAGCGTTCAGAATATAATCCTCCTACCTTGGTTGAAGACTCAACGATTCTGATACTTGCAGGTAGACTGTAGTGCTCGTGTGCAATAGTTGCTCTTTGTAAATATTAGCGAGGGTGGGCGTCTCCGTGATTCTTGAGTAGGCCGTCTAAACTCACTTCCAACTGTTCCACACTAAGCTTTCTCTAAGATTGCCATCCTTTCTCACTAAACTTTCTATCCTTTTAAAGGTTATCTTATTTGCATTGTTGCTTCGTTTTTCCTCTTGGAATTGGGTTGGAAAAGTTTTGCCATTAATCGTGGCAGTCAAAGAACGTAGGAGTTATGTTAGAAGAAGAACGCGAGAGATGTCACAAAGTTTTCAATAGAACATACAGTTAAAAAGAATCATTTTACCCCAAGAGGATTACTAGAAGGTTCACGAATAGACCCATTACCAAGTCGCCTTCTCGGGACATTAGCTTCAAAACACTGCTGAGATGGAGTAGGCTGTGACAATTCCTTGCATTACAGGGCACCTAGTTTTAGAGTTTTAGCAGAGTGCTATTTTCAAATTGATTAAACTTGATGACAAACGTCCCAATGTCAGTGGTGACTATGTCGAAAAATAGAGCAAGATGTGTGGTTCATGATGCCATTATGTATTTTTTGGCAATAAATTTTTCAGATGAAAAAAAATGATACATGGAACGCCGCGCCATAGAAGTGAAACTTCTTAGGCGACGTTGGCCGTAAATTCAGGAATACATATAATTATTATTAAAATACCGGGGGAACATGTTCTGTACATTTTTCTCCTTTGATGTGAACATTGACGCAGTAATCATCATCAACATTCCGTGGCAATTGATTGACCATTGTATTGACGGATACTGGAACATTGATTATTTGCAACGTTTTTATCCGTGCTCGATATTCTCTCATGTACTCTGATGGAGATTTGGCAGTAACACTTGATGAATTTACACTATTTTTTTTTGTCACTTTTTTGACTGGACTTGCTGCTACTTTTTCTTTTTCTTTCTTTCACGAAACTCTTTTCCTCTTTGTGAACTTGATTTAGGCATTTTGATTAGAATTAACAATAATTCAATGCAAATGAAAATTAAAAAAACAAATTAGCCGCCGAACACATCGCCATGTAGCCAACAATCTAAGAAAATATTTCAAAAAGGCACTCTTTAGCTGCGAGAGCTATTTTGCAGTTGGCTTTGTTGTTGGGGCACATAGCCCGTCAGCGCTTTAATCTCCTGTCATGAATAGTGGAATACCATTAAGGTATCCGACTGGGTTCGGAGACAATTTTCTAAAATATAACTTAAATAATTATTTAATTGTTATTTTTTAATTAAGTATGTTGCAAAACTATGAAAATACAGCAAGAAGAATTTTTTGAAAGCTTATTTTTCAAAATATTGAGAAATTTGTACCAAAATATTGCAAGAAATTGCTCTTTTGCTAACTCTAGAAAAATATATATCACAAAAATAAATAAAATTTTTGCAGGGATACAATTCTTCAATGATTAACTAACAATGATTACTATTAACTATAACAATGATTAACTAACTATTAAAAAAAACTCATTTTGCAATAAAATTATGAAATACAGGTGTTCGACATAAAAAACACAGAATATTTCTGAAAAAAGGGTTTTTTTTTCATATAAAATTACATTAAAAAATAACTTAATTTTA
>BMAV01028191.1:225845-275379 GCA_019973955.1 Trichonephila inaurata madagascariensis
CAGACAATCGCAAAAGAGTTCTATAAGCAAATTTGATACTTTTTGCTTATCTTTTTCTTCAAAGAATGAATATAAATATCTTGGAGTAATTTTAAGTAATCCATCACTTTAAAAAATCATTATTTCATGAATACAAATTAATCTTTGCTTTGAATTTGATGTGTTTTTCAGCAGAGAGAGCATGGAATTTTTATTTTCATGGAATTCAAATTTTTATACATTTTTTTACTTATAATTAATAATTATTTTTAAACAAAATATGTTAGTTTTAATAACATTTTTTTTGCATTAAAGGGATATATTTAATTTATTAAAATTTTTTTTCGTATTCTCACAAATATTTTCATAGTATTGATATGTAATTTTATGATTCACGCTCTGCAGCTAAAAAATTAATATGGAAAAGTATAGTTCATATTTTAAATAATCAATAAAATTTAAAATGCTTTATTTTACTGATATAAAAAAAGCAATGTTTTCTATTTTTTAAGGGCATTTGAAATAAAATTAATTTCTCCTTCTAAGAAAATTACTTAGTTCGTGACAATATTGTGATGAAAGTATTTTGAAGATCAGAAAGCATTTTCTGATTATAAATTCATTTTGCTGAAAGTTCAACTGACAATTGAAGAACAGTAATCCAGAATAGCATGAAAAAATCCATTCTTGTCTTAGAGTTGTTGCTCGTTTTTTCTATTTAAAAATGAAACATAAATCTTATTTTTTAAAAAATTAATATTTTATACAGAATCAGGATGCTTTGAAAATGCTTAAGGCTGTTTTCGCCATATACACAAGAGCGTGAACTTAACGCGGAGCCCATTTTCAGACAGCAAAAATGCCTCAATTTTTATAAAAATTTGTGATATTGTAACTAATACATTTGTTTATAATATAGTGTTTTTAAAATTTCAAAATAATTCATAAATAATTAGTTTTTCTTTTTAACATGTAAAGAGATAGCTCATGTAGCATTACGGTATAGAAGAAAAAATGCGAAATACAATTTATAAAAGAAAAAATATGGCAAAACTCAAATAAAAATGTGTAGTATGATAAAATAAGTGATTATCTACAGGATAGTGAAGCCAGAATATAGTATTAATGCCTGAGTACTTTTATATCTGAAAAAATATTCCGAATTTGGGCCCTATTCTTTAACATTAGCCGAAAACAGCCTTAAACTGTTTTAAGCATAATCTTTTAATTTATAACTCGTTACAAAAGTCTCGAATTCAAAAGTTCTATATTTAATGAAAAATTTCTTAAAATGAAATTTCCAAAATATAATAAAAATACTAATAAACTAGAAGTGCTCATAAAAATTCTTCCAGTGTTAAAAGAGAATAATGGATACTAAAACAACTCATTCTATCTTTTTTTATAGGAAGATCTCAACGTTATTATAATCGACTGGAGTTTGGGCGCTCGAGTTCCATATTACGTAGCCGCTGCCGTAAACTCTGAATTAGTTGGAGCACAAGCTGCTGTCCTTTATTATTTCATAAGGGATAATATAGGAATAAAGGAGAAGGACTTACATGTTGTTGGCTTCAGTTTGGGAGCTCACGTTGCAGGATTTGTCGGGAAAAGAATGCAAGAACTCCGAGGAACTAGGCCTGGAAGAATCACAGGTAAAATGTCGTATAAATACTTCTAGTTCAACTTTTCGTCCAGCATTATATTCATTTTATACGAGGGTCATTCTGAAATTTTTGTGATACACGTAGATTTTTAAAGTTATACTTACAAAATTTTAGGAGTAATCTCCTCCAGCATCAATGCACTTTTGTAGACAAATTTTCCACAGATTAAATGCCTCAAACCATTCATTTCTTGGGATTTAAGAAAAAATGCATTTATAACTACATTAATCTCTTCTTCTGAATGAAAACGATTTCCTCGTAAGTTCTTTTTTAGATTAAAAAATAATCAAGAGTCACACATAGCTAGATCCGGTGAGTAAGGCGGGTGCTCTATCACTTTAACCCTTTATCTACCGACGGTACTTATAAGTACCACTCACTTTAAAATAACATAGAATAACCAGTTTTACGAATATTCTGACAATGCTTAGCAGGAATATTCTTTGAAATCCACTCTTCCAAGGTATATGGCAGCACGGGTTCTATGATGAGTATTTTAGCGGGGAAGGCGAATAGTTTTGTAGCAGAAATTGCGTTTTCAGCGGATTGCAAAGATTATCATTTTTGTCTCGAAAAAACAGTTAATGTCAAAATTTAAGTGTCTTATTTTTTTTATTTTTATATGTTAATGAGAACCTTAGAAAACGATTTAACTCTTTATTTTAAATGAACAGTGTATATAATTAATTTTACAGTGGAATATCTTTAATTAATTAATTAGCTTTAATGGATTCAATTTCCCAAAGTTGAGTGTTTTGTTTGTGTATATCCCTTAATTTTCAATGTAGTGATCCAAAAAAAAAAAATATTGCATGAAAAAAACCGCAGTAATTCATAATGCGGTAGATAAAAGAATAATTTGTTTTTGTTTAAGAAGCTCAGATGTTAATCCGGCTGTATGGGAAGATGCAATGTCACGGTGAAGCATTAATCCCCTAACATTAACTTCTTGGAGAATTTCCGGAAGACATTTAGTGGTATACCAGTTTGCTGTTACTGTCTTCTATCCTTCCTTCCAGCTTGATGGCTTACCAATCCCGTACTTCTGAAGAAAATGGCATACATTACTTTTTTCATTGTTCGTTGTCTTTTCACCATTGTCTTCGTGGGATCATCTCTCCAAAGAACCATATCTTGCTTTTGAAATATTGCTTATTATTTACTACTTGAAATTTTACTTTTATAAGAAAATTTAGCATCTATTTTCTTTCATTATTAAAGATGAACAAAATTTCACGAATCAACCTCATTTGCAATCAGTTAAAAGTCATGATCAAGTTTATATAAAAAATTTTAATAGCAATTATGAGAATTTTAATTATTTTATTATAAATTCCATTAAGTATATAATGTCAATGTACTTTATAGTTAACTATATTTAAACAAATAAAATATGTAACTAATTATTTTACGAGTAATACCATTTTTTAAAAAAAATTTGTGGTGGGATTTGTGGTGTTTGCTTTCATGGCTAGAAATCACGGGAATTCCATTGCTACAAGCTTATTTCGTTGTAAATTATACAAAATACTTTAAATCTGCATTCGAACATAGAGTTGTGCAATTTAAAATATGTTGCTTGACAGAAAACAAAATTGGAAAATTTACTCTTAATGTGTATTAATTATAGAAAAAAATAAATTTTTAAAATAAATTGAAATTTTTCAAAATTATTTCTGTACTTTTTTTTAGTTTTAAGTTATTATTTTTATCTTGATCTTAAAATGGTTTGTTTAAAAATTAAAGAGTAAAAACTGTTAGACAATTGTTGAGATTGATACTGTAAACAATAATTTGAGCACTAGAGGGCAAATGTATGGTTTTTCATTATTGCATTTACATAGAATTATTCATGAAATAAGAATGCACGTCAATTTCTTATTTAATTCTTATTTCCATTGAGAATGTTAAGCATGGATGTGTTTTCAGATTCGTGTTTAATCGTTAGATTTCTAGAGAGAGAGAGACGTTTTGAAAAATATCTGATTAAATTATTTTATATACAGTTTTAACAGAATACCGTGACTTTAATAAGATCATTTCATCTGTTATTTAACATTATGACTTCATTTTCCTTTAGAAAGTATAGAATATTTTATTACAATTCTCATTTTTATCTGAGATGACCCACTTGTTCTGGTATAATATGTGTTTCTTTCAGAAAAATTTGTCTTAAGATGTAATAAGAATAACTTTCACCTAACGTTTTAAAGAGTAAAGATATTCATTAATGGAATGTTTTAAAATTTTATAAAACTAACATTTTTCTGTTTGAACATTTGTCCCCAATATCGTTCGATTTTTTTTCTTATTCTATTTGGCAAAGACATTCTTAATATGACTTGATTTTATTGCCATTAATAAAACTGAATTAAATCACAATGATTTTAAATAATTTAGTTAGATAATTGTTAAATTGATTCATTCTTCTAATCTAAAATGATTATTCCCTTTTGCTGTTGATAATGATCATTTCTATTACATTTCTAATTCTATTACCAATTTCTGTCAAAACTCCGGCACAGGGAGTTTTTTAATTTTTTCTAAAGTTCTTTAACTCTTAAGTCTATTCTTTTAACGTCAAAGAGCAGAACTCAACTCAAAACACCGTCTCAGATAGATACACGTATGTCTCAATATTCGTATAAGTTAGAACTGTAATAATATTTATATTTGTAGTGGATTGGATTCTCTTTTAGTGCCCATTTTTATTTTAGATTTAGGCTAATTATATTATCGTCTGATTATATAGAAATCCAATGTAGAAAAAAGAACTATTGATGCAATTTGATGCCATTTTCTTTTCTCCATCGTTAAATGTGTAAACTATAAACTAGGATGTTACATCATTTTTTTTAAAATTTAGAAATAATCTATAAATATGCATTTTTTATTTTAATATGCAAGTTGAGAACCCACTTAAAATTTAGAAGGCATCTATTGCCAAAAGAAATTGTTTAAAAAAGGAAAAGAAATTGTTGCATAATCAAAGTCGTGTTGCTTTTTGAGAGATTGTAGTCAGAATATCATACTAATGCTGAAAGATTTTTTTTGTCTGAAAAAGTGTTTTGAGAGTTTATATCTTATTCTCTGAAACTGTGTCGAAAAAACAAAAGCGCCGTAACTCTTTTATTTTTAAATATGTTATACTCAATTACCAATTCAAAATGTACCATAATTCAGTATTCTTATTACGATTTTATGTCAGAAGTAATTTCAGTCATATTTTTCATCACTACATTGATCCAATTTTATGTAACATAAACGAAACTATGAAAACTTAAAGAAAAAGAAAAAGAGAGCATCTAATGTTTCATTTGTAATAAGCAGCAGTATCGGTTTATCCATTGAGCGCTTGGGGTGGCCACCCAGGGGCCCGGATAAGCTGGACAATCAGATTTCCGGGTTATAAATTTCGATCCACCAGTGCCAAGGGGGCCTGTAGATCTTCTGAGCCTAGGCCCTAAATGAGCTTAAATCGGCACTGATAAACAGCGGTTGTTTTTGAAGTACTTTCGAAGTAAAAAAAACTTACGCAAATATACAGCAAAACCTCTTCTTTTGTACAACGTTATTTAGATACGTAAGAAACCAACTTCACCTCCCCCCAATCTTCGGCTTGAAAATCTTTATCTGGAATAATTGTTGACAGCAACAACAACAAATAATTCGACCTTAAAACTCTAGCGAGGCCGTTAACTTTTTCTGTGTTTGTAGTTTCATTTTTAAGTTAGCTTTACCGAACTATACTATTTTAAACTACTGGGAAGAAAGCCAATCACTCACATTTTGGAAAAGAAAGAGTTTCATTCATGTAGAAAAGGTATCCTAATTGTTTTTGGAATTTAGCTAATGGTGCCGAAAACAAAAACAAATAATCCTTTTAAATCAAGGAATAAATAAAAATGATTTTACAGTTTAAAAACTAAAACGACAAGCTTTATTCAAAATAAAGTTTTTAAAAATATTCAAAGAATATTTATGTATTATATGTGAATAATATTTAGGATCTTAAGTAAGAACATGACTTAGATTCTTAAGAATAAGTAAGAATATGATTTAGATTCTTAAGAATAAGTAAGAATATGATTTAGATTATTGTTAGCTTCTCAATAATGCGTTGTTAACTGAATCCATTTGATTTAATTAACTTATCAATTTCACTTAATTAACCAAAATAATGTAAATATTGGAATAAAATTTGCTATGAAGTTTATAAATATTTTCTTTTAACTTCTAAGTTTCATCCTTATTACTGCATTTCAAAGACTCAGGTACATCAGTTACCCTGAATTAAATTTTTACAAACAATCAACAAAAAATCAAGAAAATAAAAAGGAGAAAGATGTTATATTCTTAATAATTTTTGTCATTTTCATCACAACTAGGAAAAATTGTGCTATAAGTTATTAGCGCAAAAGAAACAATATTATGGTGTTAATAAATTCATTAAATATCTTCATTATATATCATAGTTAATTAATTATACAAAAAATTTCCGTTATAAAGATCCTGAATCCTGGTGGGCAGCTTGTCTACATTTTAAATTTTATTCGAAAACGATCATTTGTTCTTTTTGTTTTCTTGTAAACTTTCCTATCGTGATGCAAAGTGGGTAAAAGAATCACACTTTTCTAGATTCTTATGATATTAAATAAATAATTTCCAATTTTTTTGCTACATGTGTTGAGTATCACGGATATGTACCTAGTCATTACCATAGAATTATGCTACCTTGTTCAAGTGATATGAAAAAACTTTAATCACAAATTCAGGCCTAAATTATGTAGTGTACAAAAATGTACCATTTTTTTCCTTTGATGGTTTAAAAAGTATATCTACGACTCTAAAAGCATTACATATTAAAGGAATGGATATTTTTGAGTACATAAAGTTTGAACACAATTAAAATTAAATCCCGTGGAAGGTATCGAAAGACTAATTTTAGAAATGAGTCAAATCGACCTATACATGGTAGAAAGTTTAAGAAAGTGGCTAAAAAAGATTTAATGAGGAAAACTTTTTTTGGTGGGGAAGGGAGTATAATTTGCGGCTATTCGATATTTTTGAAATATGTTATTTGCTTTTTCCATTCAGAAAGTTATGCTTTTTAAGGGCATATACAATCATTTCTTTCACTACAGCCAAGACAGTACAGGTGTTAGTGACGTTGATTGCTGTGCCGTAGGGCCTGGGTTAGAATCCTGGAAAAGGCATGGATATTTGTAAATGTATGGTGTCTGTGCAGCAGGGGGATATTCTAAATATTCAGGTTGGTGGTAGGGGAACAGAGGCGGGAGGCCCCCTGACACTCCCCCAGGGTGTTCTCTTTCAATATTAGGGTAGAACGGAGCCAAAACGCGTAATGTCATCTGCATAGTGATCAAAGCTGGGACTAACGACGGATGTTATGTAGCTTCTTGCCACGATGAATTTCGTGGGCCTCTATCTGATACCGTCAATCGGGTTGCGTTAGAAACAACACTCGTTATCTAAGTAAAGTTCCTATGAGGTAAACACATAGAAAAACATTTACATACATACGTATAATTGAAATTGGCATTTGTTTGTGTGCTGTAAGCCTTAGTATATATATTTTTTGCAAATGCTGAGAATTTAAAAAAATTGAGAATGTTTTACGTTGTTTTTGCGGTTACTTTTGAAAGTAAACGAATTTCTTTGCAAAGAATATTCCCTTGCATCATTTTTAAGCATATGATATACTGCAAATAAAACTGAAAAAAAAAAGGAAACAAAAGCATTGTGCCAAAAAGTACATATGATGTGACGAAGCAGCTTTCCCTCCAGATGTTCACACAGAGCTCTTATATCACAAGATAAAACATTACTTTTGTTTATTTTCTCATTGTTACTTTCAAAGAGTGAAAAAGATAAAAGAATTTTCAATGTGGACACTTTTCAGTTTCATGAAAAATAATGACTAAATAATATGCCTTCATTATCAAAGAAACTAACTTTCAAAACATCTTTTTTACACGTTCGATGTTTCAAAATGTTATTCAATACTGTATTTTTTAAAATTCTTTCTTTTGAATTACAATTATTTCTTTCCTATTCTACCACAATTACTGTGCAAGAAAGCATCTGCTATTTAACGAAAATATAAATAAAATAATGAGCCGACGCATTTTGCTGAATAATGAGTAACTTTATTTTTGTTATTAACTTGAAAATTAGAATTTTAAGCATGGCAGTCTCAAGTTCTTATCGCTGAACGTGAAGGAAAAAAGGTCAAGGTCATAAAAACAAACAAACGATAAGATTTCCCCGTGTTAAAAAAATCACACTGTAGCAAATGTTCAAGATAAAAATTTAGCTTTCGAAATAAATTAAAATTAACAAAAATAAGAAAAACATTGGACATTTTTCTAAAAAAGTGTAAGAAATTTACCGAGAAGAGCTGTTATTTTTTAAAAGAAATAATCAGTTTCTTAATTTGTACGAATGTTTCGCAAATAATGAGAAAAAGAATCGAATGAATAAATAAAAAAGTAAAATAAAGAACAAATTTTAATATTAAAAAGTGAAAATAAATAAAAAAATATATAATCAGTATATTTAACAATGAATTTAGTTTTGTATAAACATCAAAACTTTTACTGTCAGTAAAGTGAAATTTAATCATTTTTAATTATATAATTTTAAATTTAATTTTAATTATATAATTATAATTTAATTTATACAGTGAAAAATTCTTTCAAAATCTAAATATCAATATAAAAAAAATCATGTATTGAAAGAGAAGTGAAGTTATATGTAGTATATGCTTCTGACTGAAAATGTTAACTTTCTTGACCAACCGTTCCTTTTTTTAAGCATAAAATATATTCTCAAAACAACTCTTAAAGTTCTTTCTTAATTGTTGCCATTTTTTATGCATAAAACATATTCTTAGAACATTCTCCTCAAGGTTCTTTCTTTTTTGAATGCTTATAGAATTTTGATTGGTGTTTTCTACTTTTTAAAACTTTCGAAAATATTCTAGATTTAATTTTAACTTTTCTTGAGAGAACTTTAACTTTCATTTAAAGTTTTCCTAAGTAATATACAGTATTCGATTTTAATATTTTCGTTTATTTTCATTTGCTTTTTCACTTACATTTTATTGCTGGAATATGTTTTCCTTTTATTTTTGCTATACCGTGTGACTGTTATAAATATTCAGGCCATTGGTTTTTTTAATTATCTTTAGTTAAAAATTTGTGTTAACTTTAACGAGTTATCGAATTATTATTTTTTAATTACGCTTTTATATGTCCACTGTTAAAACTGATTGGTTTTTTTCAAAATATCAGTCAAAATCTGTCATTAAAAATTCATTTGTTCATTCATTCAACAAAAGGATAAATTTAATATTTAGTTGGGTATCTTTTGGATGGAATTACACACACACACATACACACACACACACACACTTATGCGATTGATTCATTTTAATGCAGTTCAACCAATTTTATTCATAAGATTTTGTTTAGTTTTTTTTCATTTTTCTGTTAACATTTTTTTTCAATTGGGTATTGGAAAAAATGTGACCTTTTTTAGAATTCTTTTTTTTCAATTCTTTCCAAATATTTCCGATCAGATTCAAATTCAAAGATCAATAACAATTTCTAGGTACAGTTATACAACAAACATAATAAAATATTCAGAGCAAGTTTTTGAGATTGTTATCCTGCTAGAATTTAAAATTATTTTGCATTAAATGTTCTTCAGTAGATTGCTTGAGGTTTACATTCAAAATATTTCGATCTATGCATTTTGGTTCATTTATAATTTGTACAGACTCTAAATTCCCATTCTACATGTAACATTCTCAGTTCAAAAATTCTGTTGCTTATGTAATTTAACACTAAACCAGTGTTTCTCAAATTGTGGGGGCGCAAGTATATCGAAAAGTCGAAAACAAAGGATTATTTTTTTTAAAAAAACATTAATTTATTGAAAGGAATCAAAACAAAACACATTCTAAAATAACAACAACAAAAAAATATGCATTTACACTTATATAATACATTTATAAAAGTATCAATACTGAACAATGTGTTTCATAATTTAACAGTATTAAGTTAAGAACGTTTATAATAATAGCCAATGATTCTATTAGCAGGTCATAAAATCATAAACAAAATTTAATGCTTATCTTGATAATTTGTGAGGTTTATAATTATAAAGTCGTATTGTAGCTTTATGTCAAAGTATATTATTATTGAATTCAATAGATTGTTATTGTATGGAGGGGGCGATGAAAATAGTGATTGAATATTGGGTCGCAAGCATAGAAAGTTTGAGAAGACTGCACTAGATGGCAGGTATTTAGGTTTCAATCCTTTATTTGGTTTTCTTGTAATAATTTGGCAAATCCGACTACAAAATGCTAACTTTTAATTCGTCAAAAAATATCAAATCAAACAAAAATTCTAAGTTTTCAACCACAAATGATTTTTAAAGGCCCTAATGTATTTCTTCCGGCCACTTGACCGTTCTGCCTAAATGGTTTGATCACTTTTCTAATAGTTATTTGACTAACCCAGGGTTCCAAAAAGGTGCACCCCTGCGGTATTGGCTTATCTTTATGAAGAGACAAGATTTGGGATGAACGTCCAGTTATATATTTCATTAATTATGTTTTCATTAATTTTTATTCTATTTCTTAAAATAATAGTATAAAGTATTTATATTACATTTATTTTTGACCACTTTTCCATTTGGTTATATTTTAAATATATTTACATTTTTCCTTTTAATTTAAAGTAATTCTTGCAATTATTTCGTTCTTTTAAGCGCCATTTTATTCCATCACTTAATTCTTTCGACTCGCGATAATTCTGTTGTTGAGTCAGATCTGTAATCGTTTACTCTCGTACATTTTTTGCACCTGCCACTTCCTGTCACAAAATTGCTGCACTTGGCTTCTCAGCATTGACACCTCTTGTAGTTCCTTTTTTCTGTTTGTGAGTGTCAGTATAAAACATATGAACGTGAAGGAAAGACGTATAATTTAGTATGTCAATAAAAAAAAAAAATCACGATCTCGATGTAATATTGCAATAGACCGATGAGTTTCTACTAATTAACATTTTAATGCAGTTGACATACAAATAAAAGGGACTTTGATTCACGCTTTCCCTGGGAATGCGGATTTCAGATAACGTAAGAAGAGAGAACCGAGTGCATTCAAAATCAAACAAAATCGACCACAACTTTTTAGGGGAGGAAGTTCTTTACGTCTGGAGCAGTCAAATTCTGTATTGGAACGTGGAAGGAATGATGCCTCCCAAGTGTCATTATATGGAAAAGGATTAAGGCCATGTGATCGAAGTTCCCTTACAAGGAAAAATGTCAATTAAAATTTCGTTTCGAACGAGACGTTGTCAGATAAGGGGGGATGGTCTTACGGTCTTGTAAAGGGGGTGCGTTCTTTAGCAAACTGAACCATCCATGACCCTAAGTTCTCATACTTGGAAAAGGGTTTTAAGGTATCCGACTACGTTCGGAACCGTGATTTTGCAAAAGCGTATAAATGGATATTATTTATGATATTTAGTGTCACAGATTAGAAAATGTATATAAAATTGTTTTAAGAATAGTATTACAATAAAAAATTATTTAAGTACAATATTTTGACAAGAAATGAACATAGAATGACCCATTTTCAAAATATTCTCCTTTTGCGAAAAATGCTTCTATTATAATAATATTTTGCCTGTCTATAGCTCAGACCTCTCTATAGAGGTTCAACTAGAATTTTTGAAATATATACCTTAGAAGTGGGTTTATCCATGTTTTACGACAACAGAGGGGAGAAATTTTAAGAAAAAATCGACGATAATTATTTCAATCTGTTGTAACTCTGAAAATAATGTGAATTTTTCAAAAATCATAGTTGAGCCTTTGTACAGAGGTCTGACCTATATACAGGTGAAATATTATTATAATAGAAGCATTTTTCACAAAAGAAGAACATTTTAAAAAAAGATAATTCTAAGTTCATTTTTTTGCCGAAATATTGTATTTAAATAATTATTTTTGTCAAAATGTCCTTAAAAGAATTTTATACAAGTGTTCTAATCTAAGTGACGCCAAATATCATGAAAATTATCCATTTATGCTCTTTTTAAAAATCACGGTTCCGAAAGTAGTCGGATACCTTAAGTGTCGAACGAACTGCTTCTGAATTACTCATAGCGATCCGTCTCCTTTCGGTTTCTGACGAACACAGATGCATTTACAGGTGTGAGAGGTCCACACCTCTCTTTTGGGCACCTAGATATGTAGGAGGTAGGAAAGAAACACTAGTTATGATCCAATCAATTTATTTATTGATCACACAAAATAACGATACAAATTCAATTAATAACACTAAGAGAAAGTCTCTGTGTTAACCGCGAAATTGGAACAACGACGAAATACACGAAAGATTAGGAGACTATCATACTCGATCCTTACTTTATATAGGATCTAATCTATTATAAGATTTAATCTAATTATATAATTTAACCTCAGTTATCAATCGTCACACTTTAAAGCTTCCCCCTAATAAGTATTTAATCACAATAATTCAATAATGATACCGGTCAGTAACAATCTCACCTGACTTCTGGTTTACACATCCACTCCTATTCTCTTCTAGCTAGAAAACTTCGACTATATATACTAAACTTAATTTACATATCACGATTTCTTCTTCAGAAGGGTTGGTTGTGAATAAAGCGAATTGATAGCCCAAATATTTCCCAAGAGGGTTAAACGAAGGTACGCGAATAGATCCGTCACACAGTTCCTACTCGGATGGTATCGAATACAATTTACTGTGTTTCTTTCTGGTCGTAAACATTCAAAACTTTATTGTCTGTTTTATTTTATTCTTATGATTTGATTTCCTCCATTCGTTATCAAACTATGGAATGGTCAGAGAAAAATTTATTGAAACCTAAATATTTTCAGAATTTTAAACAATGCCTAGAAGTTTTGAGAAGATGATGTCATACGTACAATATATATATAGATAAATAGATAGAACTGACATCATCCTAACACATTTTTTCAAGAATTTTTAAAGCGACAAGTTAATCTAATAGAGTAGCATTTTTTAGCCTATGAAGGAAAAAGACTAATCTAATGCACTCAAATGAAAAGGAAATCTTTAGTGAAATGAAGTGCACGTGAAAATATATATACATATTTTGACATTAATATAATTATTGCATTGTAACGCAGTGTAATTTTATTGAATATTCCATAATTCAACTAAACATATTTATGAAAAATACATTTTAGGAGTTTTCAAAATTATATGCTTGTAAAATGATAAATATTAATAATAAATATTTGTCAAGTATTATGTTAATTCTAAATAAGATATTCCTCTTTTCATAGAGATAAAATAAGTGAAGTTTATAAAATTAAATCAATATTTGTAGTGACGAATTTATCAAACATTTTACGTGCGCGACGCTTGAATTAAATCAGTAAAAAATCTGTGTCAAGAAAACGCATATCAGGGTGCTGTGTAAACAAATAATATTGTGTGATGCAAGAAAAGAAAAATTTCTTCAGCTGCATTTACTGCAAAGGAACACTCCTCGTTAAAAAATTTCAGAAGGTAAATTGTCTGGAACTTTTAGTGAATATATAACACACTCAACTTTTTTTCTCCACATAAAACAATAAGTTTGTTTGTGTGAAACTTGTTAGGCATTATTAGATGGAATTAAAAAGAAAATTTTGGCTGCCGTAAAATCCGGCATACAACGCGCAGCTATAATTTCAAGCAGCTTCTTCCCCTTTTTAACGAAGAAACCTGAAATGTGCGGTGCAATGATCTTATGCTTTGAAGTCATTTTTTTTCGAGGTATTATTCCAAGCTTTAGAAAAAAATAGTATACATTTAGAACTACGACCCTTTAAGTTCATATGGAATGTCATTTCTTTTAAAGAAACAGTTTTTCGATATATGTATAAGTTTAATTTTTTTAATGCTCATCTCTTTTTTTTTTTGTTTTTGTTTAAAAAAAATAAAAAATATTTCTTTATCGAACTTGTGACAAAGTTCGAACTTATAAGCTTTATATTTCATGAGTTTCTTAGACTTAATTGTTCCCATAGACAAACCCGCAGAGGTGAAGCTGTACTTATTTTTCTTTAATCCTCTATAGGGTCATTTTTTTCTAGTGATGTTATGCTAAAATATCTTTGGGATTGAGATTTATATTTGTAAAAAGAAATTCATTTAGCTTCTTACCTAAAATTATATTTATTTTTGACGATTTTCCCACCGCCCACTGGGAACTAGGGCATCTTATGCTTTACTTTTCTTATCATATCACATTACATGATATTTATGAAATATAATTTGAAAATAATAAACTTTACAAAAGGAATTATAAATTAGATATATTTCGTGCTAAAGAATTCAAGGACATATAATTACTTTAAGGTATCCGACTACGTTCGGAAGCGTGATTTTACAAAAGCGCATAAATGGATAGTTTTCATGATATTTAGTGTCACTTAAATTAGAATACATGTATACAATTGTTTTGACATTTTAACAAAAAAAAATATTTAAATACAATATTTTGGCAAAAAATTAACTAAGAATAATTTTTTTTTCAAAATGTTCTCCTTTTGTGAAAAATGATTCTATTATAATAATATTTTGCCTGTATATAGCTTAGACATCGCTACAGAGGCTCAACTAGAATTTTTGGAATATATAACTTAGAAGTGGGTTTATCCATATTTTACGACAACAGAGGGGAGCAATTTTAAGAAAAAAACGCCGATAATTATTTCAATAGGTTGTAACTCTGAAAATAATGTGAATTGTTCTAAATTCATTGTTGAGCCTCTGTACAGAGGTCTGAGCTATATACAGGCAAAATATTATTATAATAGAAGCCTTTTTCACAAAAGGAGAACATTTTGAAAAAAGATTATTCTAAGTCAATTTTTTGCCGAAATATTGTATTTAAATAATTTTTTTTTGTCAATATGTCCTTATAAAACAATTTTATACATGTAGTCTAATCTAAGGGACACTAAATATCATGAAAATTATTCATTTATGGGCTTTTTTAAAATCACGGCTCCGAACGTAGTCGGATACCTTAAAAGAAATTAAAAAAAAAAAAAAATGGGGATCAACACATAGAGAGACATTGCAAGCCGTACAAGCATATTCTTGTTCAATTCTCATGTGTTTTAGTAGGACACAAACGGTAATGTCTGTATGTTTTTTTTTTTTTTAATGATGACATATGGTCACTAACTTCAGTTAATTGTATGTCATCTGGAACAGTTTTCTGAAACTTACAGGTCGGCCCTTTGCGTTTACGACAAAAAAGAAGAAAAAAATCAAGAAAATAGTTGTCGTTCCTAGTGGAAGTTATAGCAGTACATATCTTAGGTGGAAAAATAACTTTCCTCGACATTCAAAAATTAATTAAGTTGGTAGGAAGTATATACTTCGCACGGCCTTATGAAAGGAATGAGAGTGTTTTAATCAATACATATATACTCAGCACTAAATACGAAGATATGAAATTAACTTTACATTCTTGTTGCTAACATTAGATGCGAAAGACACGCCTTTAAAGAAATTTAAAAGCATACATATTAATAAAATTGCAATTGTATAAAAATTTCACCCTGGTAAAAGAATATAAATATTACTGCTTGACAGAATTTTTTCCGTTAAAATTTTATTTTCTTGAACAAATTTTAATCTTTTATTTTTAGAACATTATGTATTGATGTTCAAAACTAAGAAAAATTAACATATTCAGTCGAATCTCTCCAAAATACTGAACGAAAAGTAAGACTAATGCTTCTAATCAAATATGTTAGTTTTCATTTTCGCTTTCATAAATTAGCTCATGCGTGTGGGCTGAGTATTGAAAGGAAAATATGATTTGTAAGCAGAAGTGTCAATTTTTGAATTTCCCACACTTTTGTAATGGTTTCATTCTTTCCTCTTTCGCAACAATTGGTGAAATTCAAAACACGAAAGTTAGTGTAATAGAATGAGATGGCGAACCGCGTGTTGTGAAAGATTTGAGGTAGGGCAGTTTTAAGGAAATATCATTAGACACTTTTACGTAAACCCTAGCATTGCATGTAACTTATGCAGGAAGTTCGATGTTGAGACAGAATTAGTATCGAACCTGGTAAAGTCGTCCAAGAGACACGATAACAAATGAAGATTGATATTTATCCATTTCAGTGAGGTGTATAACAACTGTATAAAATAGAGTCTTCAACCTTTCACGCTCGAGGGCCAAATTAATAAACTTGCAATGATCCACGGGCCACATCTATAAATTCATAGTGATCAGTAGGCCAAATGACTGTAAAAAAATACTGTAGGCAGGAAATTTATATAAAAAAGGGAGGTTTGTTTTATAAGACTACAACTGTGTGCGTGTGATTCTAAGGTGCTTATAGATTTGTATAAATATATATATTGGTTTCAAAAAAGTTATATGGAAGTCGGATTAAAATACTTCATAAATCTGTTAAGAGTCCACTTTTTTCCGAAAATTTCTGAGATTGTGTGCATTGTTTTATTTTTTATATTTATAATTATTTAAGATGCAGCGATATTTTTGAAAAATTCATCCCTTTCAGGAACTTTTATTTCAAATGGATATGATACACACCAGCAAAATGTTTTAAATATCGAGAATAACTGAAAAATGGCGTTTTTTAATTCAAAAAACAGACAAAGCAATTAGTATTATTTTTGAAATTGCCTCAAATTCAAATGAGGGCCACTAAAATGCCTTCAGCGGTCCATTCGGGGACCGCGGCCCACAGTTTGAAGACCCCTAGTATAAAACATGCTTTAACAGAATGAAACACAAAGTAACATTCAAATCTTTTACGAGATCAAAAAAGACTTTCTTACTCTTATTGATAAGAATTAAACGTTCTTTTTTAGAGAGTAAGTCCCTCCGTATATTATTAACCTACACACATAATTCTGTGATTAGTCTTTCTTAGAATAGGTCAATGTCCATTATGATTAATGAAGGGCGTTGAAATAAACAACTACAGCGAAAGGAAATTAATGCAAATTGACTAGTTTAATTGCTTTGAATGCCATTTGGATAACAAATTCAGCTTACAGGTGTTCTATTATCGTTTCTCTAATGTTCTACGTTAAGTTACAAAATATTTTTTTGTTTTCACTAAAAGTAAAATGAAAGAGAATTTTTTCATTAACATATTATTGTGTTTATAAAATGAATGAATCTTACGTTCCTTCAGAATTTGAGGCATTCCGTAAACGTAAATAAAAAAAATTCCTTAAAAATAAAAAAAAGTTCTTGTGGTACCTCCTCCACATCCTGGTTGAGGTGAAGACCCTGCTCATTAATTTGATTCCCGGGGAATTCGAACACAGCAGGGATGGAGAAGCCCTTAAATTGGGCACGAAATGATTATACACAAATAGGTTTTTGCAATAGTTTTCTTTCTTTCTTTCTTTTTTTTTGTTGTTGTTGTTTCTAACCCTAGATTGCCTAGCAATGTAAGACGATCTCCATGAATCCAAAAAATTCTAGGAATTCTAAAAACAGAAGAGGGTTCAGAAGGACCTCGTCCTTTTTGAAATATAAACAAGTCAAGATGTGGGCAGGGAAAACCAGCTCGGAATAACACTAGTGGCACTCCTGGAATATTTTCTGAACCTGACGAAAAGTGATAGCTTTTATATGGCCGCTCACACAAAGCGTGAGGCATAAGCCTAGACATAATCCTTAATGTATCTCCTGGATTTTTTCCGAAGTACCAAGGATGACTAGGAGGAAGTCGGTGGATTTTCATGATGCAGAAAATCGACAGCGGCCATGTCGTATGATTATACGGCATGTAAAAGATCCATAGAATGTTTGTTTGGCTTGGGTGCTCTAGGCAAAATTAAATCCTAGTACAGGTTGTAATGGCATTTCCCCTGGGGAAGCCTCCTCCTCATCTAATCGACCTAAATCTGTGGAAGGTAAAGATTGATGTGACCCAGACTAACCATAATAAATCCAATTTATTATGACCAAAGATAATATTCAAAAACGAGAAAATTATAAAGGGAAACTCTAGAGTGATATAACAAGAGCTTAAACCCTATGTGAATAAGCGCACGAAATCTGAATATCTTAACTTTACTCAATGTTATCTTAAAAATTCTAACTTCCTTAATTTATTCTAATAGTCAAAGTCCGACCTTAAGTCACGCGGCGAAATTCTGATCCTTACCGTAACAGCACTGCTTTCAGCGACTCAGCTCCTTTTCCTTCTAATCTACGATTATTTAATTTCAACTAAAAATATACAAGCTAATCTGCAGATCATAGTTTCTTCTTGAGAGGGATGGCTATGAAAAAATTAGATTGCTGGCTCAAAGATTCCCCAAAATGATTAGTAGATATTCTCGTAAAACCCCGTCACAAGGTTAGCATTGCCAGAGATCAGGTGCCTCCCTCTAGAGAGGAAACTGGGCATCAAAATTACCTGCGACGATTGGTATCCGCCTATATGGCGCCGCACTAAAAAGAGATATCAGCTTTCAGGGAATGTACTAGGTCTGCAATGGAAAAACTCCAATCGTTAGCCCATTAGAAATTAAAAAAAAAAAAGATTCGAATAAATTTCAACAATTGCAAGGCTGCATTGTTGCCGCTATTTATATCATGTTCGTCGTCCTGTCGAGGCCTAAGCCTAAAATCAAAAGTAGCAGTCGGTTGAATCGGCTTTTGCCTAGATTTGTGAGTTACGTACATTTATTTGTTACGGGTTACCTTTGTACGAGTATTTGACAACATATGCTATGCAGTGTGTACCTAAAAAGGTCGCTGGTGGGGTCTATTTTTGCATAGGACTTCAAGAAATCTTAAGCCATCACTAAGTTTAATGTCTCTCGCAGCCTGATCTAACGACTTTGCAATCAGTTTGAATCTGAAAATTAAGCTGCAAGGTCTGTTTGAGGTCACTTAAATGTTAGAATACCTCGTGATGATAATTTTTTTTATCATTTTTTGAACGAAGAAACATATACATTATTGCATGTCGACTGGTTGCAGCCACGTTTTTGCAACAAAGGTTTCAGAGCTCAGTATCTCATTAAACCGAATACCAAGAAAGGCCGATTAAATAATACTAGAGCACATTCATTGGAAAAGGGATGAATGGCAATCTGTACTTTTCCCAGATGAGTATCTGATCATTTTTCTTTCTGATCTGATCTGGAGGGATCTAAAAACCAGTCTATATAACAATGCTAAAAGAGACAGCGAAAATGGAATCATGGTTGCGGACCAAAATTTCTTTCAGAGGACACAAAAACTTACATGTGCTCAGTGGAACCACTATAAATGATTAAAGATATGGAATCGAATACCATAATCAACAAGAGAAACAATGTTTTGTTGGTATTGGGGATAATTTTATTCTGTTGGCGATAATACTCGTCCACAAGGAGCTATGCTTATATATAGATACCTTCTTTATCAGGGCAATGGATGAATGGAATGGTCATCTGGATCACCTGACTTAAAACCGTAGCAATTAAGTAGTTATCTTGAAAGAGCATCACTAAATCCTTTCTTCCAGGAGCCTAATGAGGGATAACAGGGATTTACCATGTATTATTTTTCATAGTAGTTCGTGAGACAGAAAGTTTAATCTTATCATGGAAAACCGATATCATTCAGGAATTATGGATGAGGAAGGACATTTTACTTATTAAATTTCAATTTTTTTGTAAAATTTTAAAATTATTCAGCTTATAATTGTTGCTAAAGAGTTAACTTTTTAGAAAATTTTATTAATATTTAATGCATAAATCATTAATTAAAATTATTAAATGTAATATATACTAAATAATTGTTTAAAGATTGTACACCTTAGTTTTTTTTAAAAAAATTTAACTCTATTATATTTCAAAGTTTATCTCTAAAAATTCTTGTACCTTAACATTTAGACACCTGTGTATTATTTCGGGCATTTTTATAAAATTGTACGTCTTTTCTTTCAATAGCGGAAATACGAAGGGAACAAGTTGTTTAAATAATTTCTAAATAATGAGGTACTTTTAATTCTAACTATTGAATTCGAGAAATTTTAAGGAACAGTAAATGCTCCACTTTTGTTAAAAGAATTCCATAACGCTTTCTCCCGAATAACCAATTCATCACATGTGCAGAAATTTAGAGTACAATGTAAAATATCTTTTTAGGTACATCATTATTTCCGTCTTTTAATTAGTCCACTTATTTACTTAAAAAACAATTACTCTTTCGCGAATAATGGGTTTATCGAAATGCAGTCTGAGAAACCTTGGATTAAAAAAAACCCCTCTTGCCAAAACTTTTTTTTTTTGTATTGTTTTTGTCTGTTTACATCGCATCGTTGTAAACAGTTCAAAGTAAATGTTTTGTGTTTATTGTTGTTTTTTTTATTCAAGGTGTGTTTGTCTACAAAATATTTGCTGATTTAAAAAAAAGACATATATAAAACATCGTTTTATTTTACAGTGACAATTTAGCTATAAATAAGCTATAAAGAGTTTTATTTACCGCTTTAACTTGTGTAGAATGAAGCTATGGTACTTATTTATGTAATTAATAAATAAACTTAGTTAAAATTTATAGCCTATATATATATAATTTCTTATTCTGTTAATTAAAATATCTCAGTTCCCTTTTGTTAACGTCTCAACCCCTCATAAAAAAAGTGAAGCTGTTTATAAAACTAGTATTAGTTAAACACTTGATATTTTTTTGAATAAAGAGAGTCAAATTAGGAAATGTTTAATTAATCGGAATACAGTTATTTGAAATTGATCGTCGTCTACGCTTTAAAAATGTGCATGATATTGCGAAACTGCTTAGCAGAGACATTCCATTTTCCCTTGAAGTATTCTTATACAGTTCCTGTATTCCCAACCACCCTTTAAATAACGTTTCAAGAGCAGATTGGCTCACTTCCAAGCAAAAATTGTAGCTTGAATATTTATTGGATAAAATCCAGGATCTGTGCCACTGGGTGTTTGTTGAGGCCGTTGTTAAAAATATTGCGCAAAACCTCTGTTGCTAATTTTATAAAAAGAAAAGAGATAGAAATAAACTACACTTATTTTTAAAATATTAATTCTGCACTGTTGAACAAAACATAAGGATGGAGATGAAAAACTCATGTAGCGTAAAACCAAAATTTTTTGAATGACATACTTACAAATGCGGTGTTGCCAAAGGATTATATACTATGCCAAAGATTTATTTTGAAAATATAGAAGGAGCATTGCGTATATTGATGGAACATGTACATGTTAATCTAAATCATGAATAGAACGCACCGCAGGCTCTCCTAGGACAATCTTAGCATAACATATGTCCAAAAAAAAAAAAAAAAAAAACAACCGATGGAACAGTCAACATGTCGGAACATGCTATTATGATCATCATCCAAAAGCTATTAAAGCAAGTTTTCTCATTCTTCTCTTAGTGCACGCATGAGAGTGAGTTTGCTTATATATATTCGAGGCTGGTGTCATCCTCCTAAACCATTCCAAGCGTATTCATTCAGGTTTAAATCTAGAAATATGATGGCCAATCCAGACTCTGCGTGTCATATGAACATTCTTCTGTGAAGCACCTGTGCAGCGACATATTGCAATATCATTCATATAATGGAATGTATCCTTGAAAGCAGAACGAAAATGCGAGGATGATGCAGAACTTAATTATTGCAGCGATCAACGTTTATAGACCTCGCTGTCATGTTCACTATGTCATTCACTATAATGCCAACAGATAGAATTACACTATAAGAACTATATCATTGACATTAATGGATATTTAAGGTCAATATGCACTACCACACCTACGTACGATTAGTCGGAGTCTACAATCCGGTAAAAGTAGATCTCATCCGAGGAGAGAGAGAGAGAATAACGTCTAGTTTTTTTCCAGCCGATATTGTTTACGCCGATAAAAAAATGTTACCAAAGTGGGAAACTAGCGACGCGTCTTGAGGCGTGTGATCTTGCTTGTCGCAAATGTCCTTAAATAGTTTCATGTAAGGCAGTAAGCTTTTGCTGATTGAACAGTGTGATGGGGTTATTCCTCTTCGTTGTTAGTATGATAAATCTGTCACCCGCTACTATTGTACTGTATTGTGTATGATCGTCTAGCTTATCCTTCTCGACCTCTCCCAGCTTTAGGATAATCCTTTTACAGGTAAAATCATCTAATTTATGTTCATTGACTCATTCAAAATTTCCCAATTGTCAATTTATTCCTTCACATTCAGATTTCTCTACACCCAATTCTACTTGCACGCGCCGTAACTTTCAATACCATATTTTGCCCTGCATCTCGAAATTTCGCTAATCTTTTTCTTGTTAACATGCTTGATTTAGTGGATGCTACCTGGTGGAATAGCATATAATTTGAACCCTTTCGTGGGCTTTGGGAAGATTACTTCCCATCTACTGGCTATATGTGTGCAGAATGTGATGCCCCCTTGTGCATTGAAACATGCTTCTCATTTTTTATGGCAAATAATCACCATTAAATTTAATTTTCTTTATGACGGTGAATGGTCCCTTGGGAAGTATTCTTCAAACCCCTAAAATTTAAATGCAAGCATAAGATTCGACAAAATAAAATATACTTCTTTAAATGCTACTGTTAATTTGTTAATAAAACATAAAGAAAACAGTGAGAAATTCATAAGAAAAATAAATGGCCCACGAAAAGGTTAATATAGGATTTATGCAATTAAGTTCTAAAACTTTTATTACATATATATATATATATATATATGGACTTAGTATACTTAAAAGTGTTTAATTTTTAATATGAACTAAATCAAAACTATAAATAAGTTAATGTTAAATCTTAAGACTATAAAATATACAAACACCGTTTACTGTTATTAAGGTATTCCTTTCATATTATTTGTACCATTTGTTTTTGAATTTTTAATTCAAATACATGTCTTTGACACGCAGTTGTGTTACAAGATATATATCTTCTTTTGTTTTATCGCAGAAAGAATGGTTTAGTGAATTAATCTTGGAGTAAATTTTTAACATTCCATGTTGCTTATTTGAAACATTATTGAATATAACTTAATGTAATTTTGATTCTTTATCGTAAGGATAACTTTGTTCAGAAAATAAGAAAAACCACTCTCACTAAAATAAAAACCGGTAGGTACAAGAATGTTATTAAATCACATTTTTGCTTACTAGTCAGGTGACAGCTCCCACCAAACGAGATAAGTCCAAGCACCAAATCACGATTGCGTCAGAACTAACACTATTCTTTCTTTATTATGTCAAATATCTTTCTTAACAAGATTGATAAGAACTTTTTTGTCCGCAATTATGTAATTAAAAATATCTATGTTATTGAAAATATTCCTTCATTGATATAGTATTTTCTCTACTAGAATTAAATAGACAAAAATTCGCAACAAATTTTAATGACCATCGCAATGTAAAATTAAGTATAAACTCTTATAATTAGTAAAAAAAAGCTTCTTGAGCCGCAATTTCATTTTAAATTACAACCCGTACTGATATGAAACATATTTTATCATTGTTTATTAGTATATGCAGTATCTGCATTTGATTTGAACAATTGTTTTATATTATCATTATTTCTTGAAATGATTAATTCAAGTACCAAAAGACCAGAAAAATTTAAAAGAAATACAATGTACTAGTAATAGAAAGTGATTTAAAATCACAGAAGCACTTTGATAAATTAAGCCTTAGAAATACTCTTCACCATTGAAATCGAGCCATGGTAGCCTAATGGTTATTGTCACAAACTCGGGGTCAGCTTAATATGAATTCATGCCTTAATGTCACTGAATCCCCCCGTGTAGAGGAACTGATGCACGTTAAATCTGTCGACGATCAAAATCCTCTCCTTTGGCGTAGTGTAGAAGTTCGGAGAGAGGGGTGCCAACTCAGGTGTCATCCAAGTCACTTGACCATGGTTCAAAATAAAAAAGTTCATCGCCAATAACCTGGTATATGTTGTTATTATTATTTCAGCTTTTTATATTTGTATAAAGTAATTGGGTATGTATATTGTGAATTTGCCTTTGTATTAAGTAAATTCACTGCGTATTGTAAAAAATATAAACTAAGATTTTGTTCAGTGAAGGCTGAATGCGGGGGTGGCTGTTTTTCAGGGGATGGGTATAGCTCTAAACCTTTTTCGGGTGATCTCGATTCCATTGGGTATTCCGCCAATAGTCCTCATGTTGTTGTATAGAGAAGAGGTCGTTAAATTGGTGGTCCACGAGAAAATTTCGCTGGTCCCCAGAAAAATGTGGAATGTACTTACTCATCACGTTAAGTTATGTTTTAAGATGCATTAACACACAATTATATTCATAATAATATGTGAAAAGTTATAAAAACGCTACGTCATTTCATAGAATAATGCCACGGTAAATAAGTCGTACTCACATGGTAATGTGTGGATAATACATCCATTTGCAGTGAAAATTCAGGATAATAATTTAAGCATGCATCTAAAAGAAAGCCTCATCAACCAATCATCCGACGAAACTTTCAGATTTAAATTTCATTTATCCTTATCAAAATCTCGGTTTTGGCTTTCCATAAAAAATGAGTACCCTTTTCTTAGTGAACAGGCGATGAGAATTCTGATTCAATTCTCCACAACTTATTTATGTAAAAAGACCTTTTCATCTGTCTCAGCCATCAAAACACGCGGCACCGATCTGATCTTGAAATATAAATGTACAATATTAACAACATTGGATCCAAATATCCATAATCTTATTCCAAGTAAGCAGGAACATCCATCACACTGGGAATGTATAATGCTAAAAGTTTGATAAATTTAAACCATTTTTTAATTGTTTTGTTTCTACAGAGTCTTTGTTTATTTTTTTGTTTGTTTTATTACGGTTTATTAATAAAGCTTTCGTAATTTGGTTACAATTAATAGTTTCATTTTATGTGTTCTTAGATCACAATTTTTTTTTTAAATATATTTAACGCTTAAAAAATCCTATAAGTGGTCCGCGGGATTTGAATTATGAATTTACTAGTCCGTAAGGTCGAAAAGCTTGGCAACCACTGGTATAGAGCAATGTTAACAAAAGCACTCTCTCACTCACTCACTATTAAAATATAAATTAAGATTATGAGATTTTTTAAGTAACGATAATAATAATGTTTTTGTATTTTTTACTCTGATATATAACCACGTAAATTTATTAAGTTGTTCATAAGTGAAAAAATTAATATAAGCAGAAAAAATTAGATAAATTCAAAATAAATATATATTTGCCATAGAACATACTGTCGAAAATACCACGTATAGGTAAAAGAGGGCTTTGTTTAAACTAACCAATAGCAGCAATGTTTAAACAGGCCTCGCAATGGATAAAGGCGTCATTTCTATTTAAGAATTTCATCTTCTGCATTGCAATACGAATTCGGAGTTAGCAGACATTCACTTGATGCATGGGACTCAGTGGCGTAACGTACACTCCCGCAACCAAAGCCTGGTGTTATGGTTTTACAATCCTTTTTAAGAACCGACTTGGGGCTCAAAACCTAACTTTCCAGGGGGCTCTAAAATTCTCCGTTATGCTACTGATGAACCTGCAAACGGATACACAGGGATAGAACTCTCAGAATGATTCCAAACCAGACAAATACTGAATATGAAGAAACATGCCTTAACATATATAGCTGAACGTGAACTAATCATATGAAAATTTGTTCGTTTTAATAGCCACTCTTTTGCTCATAAATAGCAAAAACAGAACATAAATGCTATATAACTTAAATGCTTTCAGAAACAAGTTATTCCAAAAGTATTCCACGCGCGCGCGCACATTGTATTAAATGTTTAAATATCTTAATCAAATATTTGGGAACACAAAAAGGCTTTAAACAATAATACTTTTTATTATTTACAGGTTTGGATCCCGCCAGTCCTCTTTTCGAAGATTATGGTGGTACCGTTCATTTATACAAAGACGATGCAGATTTCGTAGACATTGTGCACACGAACGCCGATCTTCTCATTTACGGTGGTGTGGGCATAGGGATACCCATTGGAGATGTAGATTATTTCCCTAATGGTGGCAAGAGACAGCCTGGATGCGGTAGTACTCTGAAAGGAGCCTTGTTGGACATTTTCAGTGAGTTGATTTAATAAATCGGGGTTAAAATGTTAAAATAAATAATTTTTTTATGGGTAAAGAAAACGAACTCAATTCAGTTCAGAGTTAAGCAGTGGCGCACACAAGGGGGAGCGTCCTGGGGATCCGGACCCCCCAAAGTCCTTGATTTTTTTCCGATTGATTATAATTCTAAGTATATAATACGTAAAATTTAATTAAGTATTTGTTATTAATGTTTAATTTTATTAATTAATGCTAATTATTTATTCAATAATTAGTTTTTTACTGTGTTTTGTTCCCGAAAATCGAAAAAATCAAAAGGAGCCTGATACAAGATTGGTGAACTTTCGACTCCGAAACCCCCCCCCCCCCCTTGAAAAATTTCTGTGTGCACTACTGGAGTTAAGCAAAATTTATTTCAATGTCTGTGAACAAACTTAATTTATTTCTTTTAATATATAAATCACCTGTTTTGTCTTTATTGATCAACTGTACTGAAAGCCTAAAAGTCTTAAGCAAATTTGTTTACTGTATAGATTTTTAAAGTTTTATTGGTACCTCCCCTTGTTTATATTTGTGTATTTCCACCCTTCCTTTTTATTCTATATTTTGTCTTAAATGTATTTTTTTTTTAAATTTTGTTTTCAATCATATAATTGTGTTACCACTTACTTCTGTAAGCCTCATGTTATGCAATGTGGAGCATGAGGAGTTTTGCAAATCTATTAATTGAAAAAATATGTATATAAACCAGTTGGCTGGGTGGCGTGGTTGGTTTGTCGCTGGCCTTCTGTACCCAAGGTTGCGGTTTCGACCCCGGCCCAAGTAGATGGATTTTCATGATGCAGAAAATCGACAGCGTTCATATCGTATGATTATACGGCATGTAAAATATCACCAAAAGTGTCTGTTTTGCTTGGGTGCTCTATGCAAAATTAAATCCTAGTACATGTTCACATCGTCAGAGCTCAGGTGCCTTCCTCCAGGAAGGAAACTGGGAGTCAAAATTACGTGTTGCGATTGGTATCCGCCAATATGGGCGCCGTACTAAGAAAAGAGATACCAGCTTTCGGTGTAGTACTAGGTAGATTGATGAACTCTGTGTAATAATTGTTCAAAATCTGCCATTAGAAATAAAAAAAAAATATATAAACTAAGGACCGTAGTGACCGAATGGTCATAATCACGAACGCATAGGTTCGAATCCTAATATCATTGACGTCGTCTAGTGGAGCTAATGTGCATTAAATTTATCAAAGTACAAAGTCCACCCGTTAACTTGAGGACTTTGTATATAGTAGTTTGAAGAGGGAAATGTGTCAGATCATATATCGTCCTTGTTACATGATGATGGTTCAAAATACGAACCACTCCAAGAGGCACCATCTCTTGGATATATAATAAATCTGTATATAAAATATCTGTCTCTACTGTTACTTCTAAATGACGAAGATACAAACAATAAACTATTTCTTTAAAAAAAAAATTAATTAATTTTTTTAAAATAAAAGATATCTAAAAATTATTGCTCATTATTTAATATAAAGACAGAAAATTTTCTTGTAAAAATTATAAATAGAATATATTAAAGCACGCAGAAAATGTAACTCCTTAAAATCAATAAATTTATATTATATAATTTTTCTCTCCCTGTTTTCTCTCTTTATATTATTCTCGCTTTTGCATAATTTTGATCGCGATACCGAATGTTCATAGTCATCAAATGTCTGACGTTGTTGAACTGTGGGCTTGAATCCTTGTACCTCTTTAGACCCGCCGTTCAAAGGGATTGATTCCTGTTAAATCAGTCTAAACTTAAAAGTCCCTACGTATGCGTCGTGTGGACGTTTGGAGAGTGTGATTGCAGCACAGTTCAAAATTATAAGGTCTATCGCCAGTAGCCCTCGTGTATCTTAAAAAGCATATACATATTTAGATATATTTAATACATATTTAGGTAATAATTAATTCCCTCTCCCTGTTTGGAGCTCTTATGATGACGTCAGTAATAATACTCATCTTGAAATTATGAAAACACAATTTCATATACTCATCTTTTATCGTGATTTTGTTGGAAAAAGTTATTCGTAAGTAATTTTTCATGGTTTTATAAAATTAGATATCTATTTACCAAATATATATCCAATTACTTCTTGCTACCTTTTTTAATTATGTTTTTTGTGAACAAATTAATATTCTATCATTATTATTTTGACCATTGTATGTCAAGTAGTATTTTTGGATTTGGGGTTGGTAATATCAATAGATAAATAAAAAAAACCGAGCTCTCCGGTATAAAGTCAGTAATCAGTAAACAATTTTTTTTTCTTATTTTTTTTTAATTTGTAACCTGATTTCAACAATTATTTTCTCAGAAAATGTCGATAATTACAATTGCAATAAAGTCTGGGGGCGGTAACAAGATTAGTTCAAGGCTTAAATGGAGAGATTGGGCAATAATTGTTGTAAAAGGCCGAATAGCTTTTCTGAGCTCTCCTTACGTAACAAAGCAAAATTAGGTTGATGTTTGCGAGCGGGCGTGACGTCATTCTGAACGTGTAGATAATACACAATAGCTGAAAGGATATCATTAAAATTAATGCCCTTTTTAGATTAATTCATTGAATTTTGCAGGAAGTTCAAGTTCAGGGACCCTCGACTTAAAAACAAAGGCAAATCTTCTTTTTAGAATTTTATCTCACAGTACACAGAAGTCAAAAAATTTTGATGACATGTACCTGATACTTTATGGATTGTATGTTTGATGAAAATGAAAGTTATGAGCTTTTTTTTTTTATTTTATTTTCGAGCTTTCTCTTGCGCAAAAAGTAATAAAGTTAAAAAACAAACTTGTTTTTGTTTTCAGAAAAGAAAGATACAAGAGAACTTACTCATGAATAAAAATGATGTTGAGGAATTCAAAGAGAATTTCATACCTGTTTCGAGAAAAATGGATTGCATAATACCTTTTTTTGCCCCTTAAACTTATCGTGCTGGCGAAATGATTTGCTTTCTATTCTCGGTTACTGAAATAATATAAAAAAGTCTTTAATAAATTTTTGTGATTGGCATTATTAATGGGTATACTCAATTTTTTACTGTCTTGTTTGTTAATTAGCTTTTGAAATAACACGATTGTTGTTATATACAGGGTTTCCCATAAACAGCACCCAAACTCAACACAGACAAATTCCTCGTTGGGAATGCATAAAAAAATGCCCGAAGAGTTGTACCTGTACGATCCATAGTTTACGTGAAAAATACGGTAAATGATGATGAATGCCGGTTAAGTTTTGTCCTTTTACGCCCAAGTTTGTGGGTTCGAACCAGCCTGAAGTCGGTGGATTTTCATAATGCAAAAAATCGTCAGCGTCCATGTCGTATGATTATGTCCATCCATGTCGGTATGTTATAGATTTGAAGGAAAGGAAGGTTCGTTCTGGGTACCTTCCGTTTCGAACGCAAGTACGTAACCAATCACGCCAAAACGATCGGCAACGCGTGATGTTGGTACTAGTTCATATAGATATCCACCGCCACATACTCCCCCGCCAGTGTTTCGGTGAATAGGCGAACAACGATACCATATTCGTGGCGAGTATGTAAGCAGTTGCGTCATTTGGTGGGTTGCGTCATTCGTGCGAGACGGCTTTTGAGAATTGCGTCATTTGTGTGAGACGACTTTGATTGCGTCATTTGTGAGACGACATGAGAATGGACTAAATTCATGTGACGTCATAGTCACATGATAACTGAGCCACGTGCTTTAGGCCAATCAGTTCATAAATTAATGCGACGTCATAATTATATCATAAATATAATCACGCGTTTTCAGCCAATTATTGCATGTGCTTCACTGTTGCCAACTTTTGCTTTTTGCAGAAACTTTTTTTTAGAAAGTACATATTTGTCAACGATATAATAATGCACATAGTTGAACAAAATGCACTTAATTTAACAGTATTCGTATAATGTAAGTATTTTTTTTTTAATTTTGATAACTGTTTGAAGAATTTTAACACGTGAACTCTTTACTCAATCATCAAATTTAAAATGTTATCTAAACTTTACAAGTTGAACAACTAGTATGTCAATTTTTAATCAATGGGAAACACGTGATTGCCGTTATCATGTGACCATCATGAATTTAGTCCATTGCGTCATTTGTGTGACGGTTTGATTGCGTCATTTGTGTGAGAGGACTTTTGAGAATTGCGTCAATGTTTGACGGCTTAGTTGCTTGTGCGGTGGATAGATGGCGCCACGACTGCGGCGCGTGAAGGGTGCGGTTCCTTTGCACGGCCAGGGTCACTAATGAAGGAAAGGAAGGTTCGTTCTGGGTACCTTCCGTTTCGAACGCAAGTACGTAACCAATCACGCCAAAACGATCGTCAACGCGTGATGTTGGTACTAGTTCATATAGATATCCACCGCCACAGATTCACTGGAGTTGCTAACTATGAAGGGACACTGTATCGAAATTCTTTCGCCCTTTTTAGATATGAGAGCCGTGTTAGTGAGACTATAGTTACGCATGTTACCTCTATAGCCTGGAGGCCCTGTATCATTGATACGGCTGATACGGCAATAGCTGCATCCCTGTATAAATACCTAGAGTGTCTGTTTGGCTTGAGTGCTCTCGGCAAAATTTAATTCCTCGTCTAATTTCGCATTGTCAGAGCTCAGGTGCTTCGTTCTGGGGAGGAAAATGGGCGTCAAAATTACATTGGGGCAATTGGTATCCACCTATATGATGCCACACTAAAAAAGATACCAGTTCCTGGGGAATACACAAGGTTCTGCAAGGGTAATCCCCAATCCGCAAACCCATTAGAAAGAAGAAGAAAAATGATGAATTAATGATGATACATGATTAGACTCCGGGATATTTCTGTGATCCTGATCATGATTGGCTGAATGTGGCATACTTCGGCTGCTGGATCAGACTTGGGGCTTCGGTTCACCTAGATAGCCTACCCTTAGATTTTTCCCTATACGCTAATCCTAAGGATTTGGTGCATCGAGATGTAGTGACTACACATACGGACTAAGCTGCTCGTCTGCATGCTGCTAGTTCTTCGGTGGACACCGCGCTGCCCTCATCCATTCCAAGGCGCGTTCAAACCTGCCTCGATATATACACGGTGGACACTTTAAAAATCTGCCTTTCTAAATATTTGCAAATACTGCTGTTGAGGTATTTTTTCCTTGTGCCGGCCAACTTTGTTTTCAGTATTTTTTTCGTAAGCCATTGATCGTACAGGTACAGTTTTCTCAGCATTTTTTATATATTCTGACAGTGCAGAGTTTGGGAGGTATTTTTGGGACACCTTATATATATCATCAATAATAATAATGTGTATTAAATTACTACAAGTTTAAAGAAGTAAAGCAAAAACACAAGTACAACAAGACAGTGTAAGTCAAAAATAAGTTAGACACAGTAGTAAAATAGCAAAAACCCCTTAGCCTTAGGAACTGAGGTTGTAGGTATAAACATTGTATTCAGTCCAGTCAACTTTCACCTGTAATTTACCTATACTACTGGGCTGTAGAGAAAAGAACGAAGAATAAAAATAAGTCAGCCATCCTTAATACTAAGGATAATATTCATAACATAAGAAGAAGATTAATCCTCCAAGCGGTCTGCACGTAAAATTCCGCCATTTCAGATATGCTTTTTCTGCCTTCAAGCAAGATTCCCAAAAGCGGCCGAGCCGCATTCTTAAAAGTACGGCTCAACCGCTTTTGAGATCCCACCTGAAAGCAAAAAAATATGTGCGGTGCATTTTTGCAGCATCTCCAGAATGGCAAGACTTTAAGTGCAGACCGCTTAGAGGGTTAATATAAAATGTACTTCTAAGTTACCCGGTGCTAATATGTCTCTCTTGTATATATATAGACCCACTTTACCGAAACATCTGCACATGCACCACAGCGCCTAAGGTCACGTAAACTGAGATAGTCACAGTAGGCCTTGGCCCTCGTAGGCTGTTGCGCCACTGAGTTCTGTTTATATACAGACAAAAAGAGCTAATTATATATGTATATCGATGAGAAGGATAAGTAGCTACATAATTTTTAATCATGTCATCTTCTAAATTAAAATTTAAATTAATTCAAAAATATACAAAATATTAAAATTTAAAATAAATGACAAATACTCACTGAGTTGTTACACTAATTTAAATGATAATTGTTAAGAAATTAATTTTTACCTAAAGTTTTCCCAATATGCTTACCTAAGAAACTTATTTTTCATTTACTTTTTTGTACGTATACACTCCTAAATGCTTAGGGAATATTATGCTTTATAAATGTTGCAAAAAGGGAATGAATCTACCTGAGATAATTTTATACGTAACAGAGAAAGACAGATCAAATTATTTTTATCCTCCCCCTCCCAAAGTTTAAAAAGCATGCAGAGATTCTGATTGTTAAGAAGACAGGTGTATCTGCTCAGTTGTATGCAAATACATGCTTTCAAAGTCATAATTGAACAAATAGTGATTTATTTGACTAAAAAGAAATGTAATGGTTAGTGCTCTCTCTGCGGGTTGATTGATTTGAATTAACACAACATTGAAAACTAAATGAAGACTACTGGCGACAGACCTTAATCCTGAAGCATTTTCAAGAAATGCGTCACCTGGTCTTCCTTTCTTATCTTCCACGACACAACATAGTGACGTTTTCGCGTCACACAGCTAAAAAATCGGCCTCTTTTTGTGGATAGGATAACAACATTCCTATGCACACGTGCACCCCTAAGCATTGCGTTATCTGACATCGCCCCGGCAACCTATGACAGTGAGAAAACCCAACGGCTGCGAGCTGGGAACTCCGAGTGTAATTCGAGGTGTCAGAAAGAAACCGCCCCATCCCAAGACCGTTAAGTGGAAAGGAGATTCTGTTGAAAAACACCTAAAAGAACGGTTGTGTTGCCTCCTCCCTCACAAATAACACATTCTGAACTCTAATGAAGCAATCAATATAATGAATAGCTTCAATGTTTATGTCTATGTCGCAGGAAAATGATGAAATTAGGGATTTCATCAAATCCCTAAGGAAGATGATTAATTCACGCAAGATTTTAAAATAAAGTCTCTTTGAGGTCATTTCCCTGATGAAAGTAAGTGATTTGATCAAATCCCCGAAATTTTTTACTAAATTGATGAAATAAACAAGTCAGCATTTGTAGAGCTCTGTTTTCGCTTGTTACCACACTCCTTTTTACCTCTCCCCTCTCCTCGTTCGTGCCAGGCAGCGCCGGAATTCTGACGTGACGCACCAAAACAATATGACCTAATATCGTTTTTTAATTTTATTTAGTTATATTCTTTGCATTATTATCTTTCGATTGATATATTACTTTTGCATGCCTGAAAATTAGAAACTGGATAAAACTTAAATTGAAAAATGTAAACAAATTAGGGAATTCGACCACCCTCTTTATAGATAAAAAAAAAGCTTTTTAATAATGAAAAAATGACTATTTTAAAAAGGGAAATAATAACTAAAAAAAAAAAGGTGTTACAAGTAAAGCAGTATACTTCTGAAGTACTATATTAATGTATAATTTCTTAAAAAATGTTTAAAATTCTACTACAAATATCCTTTTTAAAAAAAAATACCAGCTTTATTATCTAATTATTTTGTAAATTAATTTCGAATAAATAATTTGCAATTCAATGATTATTGTTGTATTAATTACTCTACTTTTAATAATGCACCATATTTGCTAAAATAACAGTTTTAAACTCTTGACAATATTATTTCATCATTTCACTGAAACAGGTTAGGGATTTGATCGAATCCCTTACTTTCCTTAGGGAAATCACACCTTATAGAATTCTTATTTTAACACCTTGCGTGAATTGATCATCTCCCTTAGTGATTTGATCATTTTTAATCATTTAAATTAATCTAATTTAATCATTCCCCCATCATTTAATCATTTCCCTGCGACATATATACCGTAATTAATAGCTGTGACGTAAATAAACCAATTATCTAATTTCCTAACCCTCACGCTATCATTAATTTTCTCATACGTCACAATGGGAGTACTTCGAAGCCTGTTCTGTTTAACATGCAGCAGCTTCCATTGGTCCAAATGACGAATCTTAATGGAATCAAGTCTCCTACCTTACAGCTTGATTTGAAAGCGTATAACGAAAAGTTAGATGGGTAGAAATAGTTCTAGATATTTCTTTATTTAAACATTTTAAAACGTTTTTTTTAAGTGAATGTCATTTAAATAATTAATTCCATAGTTTAAAAGTTTTTGTTAATTTGATAGTGCAAATAATTATAGAGTAGATGTAAGAAATGGATCTTTTCAAAGTTGTTCCTTTTATTGTTACATAATTCATAAAAAACAATATACAAGTGTTAATATAAATATATATTGTAAACTATACGCTGTATGACATAGATTATTAAATTTCAGAAAAAATTTGAAGGTTTTTTTTTTCCTGTAATGGAGCTGCGTAGTGGTATTTCTACCTTTGCAAACCTAGTACATTTCCCAGGAGCTGGCATCACTTTTTAGTGCGGCACCCATTTAGGCGATACCAATTACCGCAAGTAATTTTGACGCCCAGTTTCTTCCCCAGAGGGAGGAACCTGAGCTCTGCCGATGCGAAATTTGTGCTTTGACATTTAATTTTGCCAAGAGCATCCAAACCATGTCGTATAATCATACGGCATGGGCCGGGATCGAAGCCGCAACCTTTGTGTGTGTGGTACAGAAGGCCAGCGACAAACCAACTAAGCCACCCAGCCGGCAGAAAAATTATAAGTCAAAACCAACATTTTATTTAAAACAACTTAAAAAGATTGATATCCATTTGGAATCGTTGTCAGTTTACAGACAGACTGTTTCTTACAGATTTCTATTTAAAAATTTCAATCTTCAATTTTAAGCACTTAATTTTATGAAAGTTGAGATGAGTTTTAAAAACTGAATGCAGGAATCTTTCTCATATATTTTCAAAGGTACCATACGAAATCGAATAAGCATCGACAAATAGAGTTATGCATAGCAGAACATAAAATTGGAAAAAAAGTTTTCGAAAATATGATTTTTTTAGAAAATTATACAGTTATATAAAAACATCTCCAATAATTTTCGCAATTATCAAAATTTCGTTATTACAAAAATTGTATCATTACCAATGGCTTAAAAAAAGAAAATAAAAAGAAGTTAATGATTAACTATACCTTAGTTAGGAACTACGCAATTAAATTTTATCACAGAGAAAATCCGTTTCTTCCCCCCTCTTTTTTCCAAGTAGTATTAATTAGAAGATAATCAAAATAGCTTAATTACATCACAAATTTTTTTTTAGTTTCATCATTAACTTCAAAAATAATAGGAGAAACTATAAAAGATCATATACTAGATCATTTTCCCCAAACAATTGATACATATAAAGAATATCTAAGGTTTTATTCAGTTTTAATTAATAAAAAAATCTTAGTTGCTTTTTACTTTAAAATTTTCAATATTTTATTTTATATATTAGACAATATAAGGTATTTTGTATAATATGATTATTTAAAAAACAGACATTCATAATATTTGTCTAATCCTTTGAACAAATTATAGAAACGACCTTCTTACGCTGTTAAATCAAAAATCATTATTTTTTCACAAATATTTCCCCGAGTATTGGAGATAATTTGATGACATTTTAGATTTAGGGGTTTAAAAAATAGGAATACATAAGTATCTAAGAATTTTGTAAAAATTGAATTTAATTGTTTTTGTAACTGCATCAGAGAGAGAGAGATTCAAATTGTTTTAATAATCTTACTCTTGTAGTGGCTCAGTTATAAAACATTGATAATTATGTGAATTTAACTTTAAAAATATATTTTGAACTATTCAATGTTCTAAATATTTTTATAAATATTATTTCAATTTATATCTTCAATATCATATATTATTGTTCTTTTATTATTTATATTCGTATAATATTTATCTGTAACATTTTGAACTGTATTGATACTGATTTCATATCACCAAAACGATATTTTGTATTCAGATTGTGGCAACATGATAAAATATTTTGGGTTCCGATTATTGAGTTCGAAGACTGTTGACATTTTAAAAAAATGAAAAGAGATTTTAAACAAAATTTATTTATTAAAATGTATTATTTAGTGTCACTTCTTCAAGTTAAAAGCACAGAAGCAGCAAACATTTTTTTAATCATTTATATTTTTAGAATAATGAATTATTGTGTGGCGTAAACATCTTCGAAAAGTGTTGAGTAAAACATTTTATATCATCAAACCTCTGTGACGCTAATTTAACATCAGAGGGTTTATTTTTAAAACACCTATAATTTTGAAATTTTCAAACAGGATTTTACGAAATTAGAAACCTGAGCTAACTTCTTGACGAGAAAACAATTCTGTGGGGGAAAAAAGTATTCTTTGTGAAAAAATTCGTTTCTGAAACTAATTTAGTATATAAATTAAGTTAATTTGTTAATCCAAGATATTTTACTTTTTCGCATCTGTATGATTCTGTTCAATATTTTTTTTTTTTTTGCAATAGTTTCGAGCTAGAAGGGACCATATACTTTATTTTTTTATTACAGAGGGAGATCGAGAAAGAACATGCAATCATGAACGTGCTGTACATTTGTTTACTGATTCAATTTTGGATCCCTCTTCTTGCAAATATGTTAGTTACTCATGCGACAGTTATTCCGATTTCCAAACTGGTAAATGCCTTAGTTGTGATCAAGGATGTGGTCAGATGGGCTACAAATCTAAGGGTGAAGGTGTTTACTATCTGATGACTAAAGCGAAGAAACCCTTTTGTGGTAAGTATCTATGTTTTTTATATACTGCATTAACCTAAAAAATATTTTATTTCCTCATCTCACAAAAAATAATGTACTATTATTATATACAGTCGGGCCTTTATATAACGAAGTCGCTAAATCCCGAAAAAAAAGCTTGTTATATGGAAAATTCGTTATATAGAGGATCATCTTTCAATTTTCTTCATAAGCCATATAAAACAAATTTTAAATTCATGAACACTTATGTTCTAAAAAAAATTTTAAACTCATAAACATTATTTATTAAAAAAAAAGTAATTGTTCACACTCTTTTGTAAACTGAAATACATATTTATTTTATACATCTTACCTATCAAAAAAAGAAATACTGCAATGAAAGTTTCTTGAAGCCTTTATTCACATCCTGAAGAATTAATTATTTTTCTTTGATGCTCAAGCACTAACCAAGCAAGCTACAAGAAACAGCGACCAGTACCAGTACGACTGATTAACAATATAAATGAACATTATTCAAAGACAAGGGGACACAAGAAAACTCCACTGAGGGAGAAAGGGGATATCGCAGGTGTTTCCAGTGAACTGGACAATGGGGGTTAATGGTTGCACTTCTTGGATGAAACGACCAAAATTCTATTGTACTCGGTGATTTAAGCTACTAATAAAACAAGTTCAAGATTTATGACCACCATTAAGTGTATAAAAAAGAGAGAATAACTTGAAAAGACCAGATAAACGTAAAAATTAGAGAGAAAAAAAATTGAATCACTAGAGAAAAAGTTCGTTATATAGAAAATGGACTTCGCTATTTAGAGGTTATTTTACGAAGAAAATCGTGAAATGTTCTTGGTTCCAGGAAAAAGTTCGCTATATAGAAAAATTCACAATATAGAGGTTCGTAATATAGAGGTTTGACTGTAATTAAAAACAGAGAAATATCTAGAGACAGTTAGAAATTCAAAACGTTATCAAGTGAATTATTCATTAGATATTATCCTTAGAGAACAACCTTGACTCAATTTAATTTGTAAATAGCGCAAAGACCAAAAGGTCAAAACGCAAGAAATATGTGTTTGTCGAATGTTATTGTTTGGATGTTATCTCTTGTTAGTAGAGAATTGGCCTATATATATATATGCTTTGCGTTCTAGCTCTCGAACGAAATCTCGCAAGATTGCAATTTGTGCATCACCCGAGACTCAAATTTTTTCAGAAAACTTATTTCGTTTGGACATAAGAACTGATTAGTCAATTAAAAAAAAAATTTCTAAATATCGCTGGAAAGCTTCAATTTCCAAATTTTTAAATTTTAAGATCGTTCCATCATTATTTGATCAAATTTTATTGTAAGTAGCTTTATAATAAGTGTATATTCCAAAGCATCAGGTACAATAAAGGTGATATTATTAAGGATTTACCCTTTTTCCGAGTACTGAATGTGTTGTTATAACTTTTTAAGGAACTTTTTTAAACGTTCTAAAGAAAAGGAAACAAGTTAAGCTGAAGGAAAGTTCTGAATGAAACACACACTTTTAAAACAGGTTTTAAGATACATTTTTGAAAAGTCGTGGATTTCGAAATCCATTTGCAATTGATTGTGTTTAAATTGGAGGTGATTATAAGTAAAATAATTGGCATACTTTCAAGATTTCTGTATATATTTTCAGAATTTCATTATAACAAGAAATCTACACCAATGCACTACAATCTACACGCATTATTATTTGACGCGAATTTCATGAAAATAGGGTGGGGATGAATTTTTATTATTACAACAATTTTCCAAAACTACAAATAAATAGCAAATATAAAATATTTATTGACAATTACAAATGATGAAGAATGAAATAAAAAAAGTTTCAAATTCTTCATCGTCATGACTTTCAATGGGGAAAAAATTATGTGTGTGCTTAATTTATATTTATTTAGATTATTAAGGAGAGGCAACAACAATAAAAAAAGTATACATAAATAAATGTTATTCTTAATATGGGGTCAACCGAAATTTGTGTCAGTTTGTTGTTTTTTATGCATAAATTTTGCCTATAAGTCTGGAAATAGCTTCATAATATGAAAATAGATCTGTTATTTTTTTTTAAATTTCTAAGACTAAATAAATATACATAATTTTAATAAAAACCGGCTATTTTTTAAATCAAAATTCTGCTTTAAAGTGTTGTAAATTTTTGACAAAACTGTAGAAATCACACACAATATTTTGTTTTAAAAACAAAAATAAAATAAAAGAAGAAAAACAACAAAAACATATATCACATGCAGTCCATCCACAATGTGAATACGAAAAAGTTTATAAGAATATTGGTGAACTCACTGTTTCTTTTTCTTTATTAACATAAATGGATTTTCAAGCATTAAAGCAAAATATTAATAAATATAGAATAAACAAAAATTCTTACTTGGCAAAAGATTTATAAATTGTTTTTTAACATTTTTGTTACACTTCACTTATCTTTTTGCTTCGATCAATATTTTTTGTGAGATGTGAGATATCTTAACAAGCAAATAAATTTAAAAATAGATGTCAAAAACATATTTTTTGCTACTTCATGTACCCATGCATTTCATTCTGATAAAATAGTCTATCCAAGATATTGAATAGCTGAATAGGAAAATTCACACAAGCATACGAAAGACGACCGTAAATTCCTTCATTTTATTCTTAAGACGTTGGAAAAGGAATGCTCTTATACATAACGTCAGTCTGATTATGATAAATATTCCTTTTCCCACTTATTTCACGGCTTGCGAGTAAAATGCTTCAGGAGTTATTCAAATTCGTGAAGAATTCTCAATGGGGAAGAATGGAAAGCGGCATTCCTTTAAATATGAGGCTGAAGCTGACAGGATACAATATTTGGAATTTTAATTGAAATCGTTTGCGTTACTAATTAAACATGAATATGTTATTTTTATGTTAATTTCTTTACATTCAGTGAAATTATATACAGGGACCGAAAAGAGTTGTATTTTTAATTTTCCCTTCGTATATATTAAATTGAAATCATAGTTTTAATTACAACACATTTTCGTACATTGTTCCGTAATAGTTTATGCGTTTTTCAAAAATTATAGTAGCTCAAATTCTTCAAAGAAAATATTTCAGTCATACACTTCATACTCTCTGCCAAATAATAAAACTTCACACTTAACTTTGTCAAGTCCCTAATAATTTTAATAAGAATTGTAACAAGTTGAAATTTAACATTTAAGAACTATTTATGACATTTAAGAAATATTTATAAAAAAATTTTCCTTATTATATAAATATTTCTAAAAAACCATATTTACTCGAATCTAAGCTGCATTTTTTTCAATGTTAATGCTACTGAAAATTGGGTGCGGCTTAGAATCGAAGGGAAAAGAATTTGTTGGATGTGGTATTTAACGCAATTACGGATTCATGAATGTATTTAAAAGTTTATAATATAAAATAACTAATCATTCACTTTTATTAGTTCTCATTTTAAACTTTTTTTTTATTTCGTAAATTCGGAAATCTCGATAAACCATTTAACACTATTTTTCACTTTTCACAAAATCTTGTTGAGAATTTGGGACGAGGTTTAAAATCGATGCCGGTTTAAATTCGAATATATATACGGTAGTTCACTCTAATAAAATTCTCGAAATGATTAAAGGAAATAATTAATTTAAGAGTCAGATTCGCATTTTTATAAGAATTTTCAAAAATTAACAATATATTTTATTTACTTTAAAGCTACCTTTCTTTATTGATCTGTGTTTATCTAAGAAAATTCTAAGCAAAAATGATTGAAACCTGGGTTTACAAAATCATTACATAGGCTTAAATTTATATGATTTTGATTGATTTATTATTCTCATGTATGGGGTTACTTGCTAGTTAAGAGAAAATAAACGCTTGATCAAGTAACTATAAAATCAATTCGTTAATTTGATTTTTCAAACTTAAAACTAATTTCGAAGAAAATCATTTTATGATTTTATTTCTTTATCTGAAAATTGAAAAAAAAAAAAACTAAATTTGCTTTTAACTACCTGCCAATGGGAAGCTTTAAAAAAATGTGAGAGAAGAAATACTCTTACATTCATTGTTTATTTATTTATTATAAATTGGAGAAATAATAACTTTCTTTGTTTAAATTTTCTCGACCATGAAAGTAAAAAGTTTTATTTTAATAATCAAAATAAAATGTATTAAATGCATAAAACTCAATGCGCTTTTTACGATTTTCAGAACTTTTATGTGTTATTCTTTCACTACAAATCTTCTTTTAACTAGTTTTAACAAAATATTAAAATTATAATTCTCCAGTTTTAAGATGTTTTGTTTCTCAGAAATTTCGCACGAACTGCTTTATAGCACTAATTACAGCAAAATTAAAAAATAGAGTTATGAAATGTTAGAAAGAAAACTCTCTCTGTGAAACCTGCCACATCAGTCTACAAACTATCAAACTTTTGTTTGAGTTTTCTCACAATCTAGAGTAGTGGTCCCCAACCCCCTGCCGCGGACCGGTACCGGTCAGTAGATAAACTGGTCCCTGGCCACCCAAGGAACATTAAACTATTACTACAGTATTTACTCGAATCTAAGCCGCTATCGTTTCTAAGCTGCTCCCCAAGTACTCAAAATGTTTTTGTGAAAAAATGTTGTCATCGATTCTAAGCCTCACCCCAATTCTCTACACATTTTTGAGAAAAAAATTGAAATTGTGTAAAAGGACACTAACCAATACTTAAGAATTTTTTTAAAATTTTTAATGAGAAATAATAAGAAGTTAATAATTTATTTATTAAACCAATATTAAAAACTTTCAAATACATACATGAACCAATAATTGCTCATATTTCGAAAATAATTCGTCACTCCCATTGTCACAGCTGATTTCGGAATTGGCGCAGGCATCACAATTTTCCCACACCATGTCTTCTTCTGTGCCATCCAATGCATTTATAATGTGACATTTTTCAATTTTAATCGTTTTTCACATTAATAATTTTTCAATCAATGCATTATAGAAAAATGTAAAATAATTATTAAGAACTATTGAATATTTTCAAGCAAAAATTATATATATCATTTTGTTTGCGCCATCGACATATACTTATTTCATCAGTGTAAAATTTTTAGTAGCCACTGCTTTGTTTCCGTTTTATTTCTGCATATAAAATAGTCTCCCTTTTCAAACTTTCGTCATAGTGAACTCGTCTTGATACTATTAATGATATCTTTGATGTTTAGGTGATTAAAAGAAAGCGTATACAAAAAAAATATGTAATAATTACGAGCAGACAACGATGTTTTGGATAGACTGAATCCTGGAGATAAACTGCGAAATAGTATAAGTCCTCAATGAAAGTGGACAGAATGGACGGTTACCTTTTTCTTTTTAAAAAGGGTGGAAACTCAATTTCCCCCATCCAACATATGTTTTGCCTTCGATTCTAAGCCGCATCCGATTTTTAGTAGCATTAACACTGGAAAAATAGTGCGGCTTAGATTCGAGTCAATACAGTATTTTATTTGCTGTGTTGTATTTCTCTCTGGTTTGTGTGATTTTTTATAGAAATCACTTTATATTACATGCTAAATAATTTAATGTTCCTTTTTTGGTGTAACTGTATTTTATTTTGAATTCTTGTTTAAATACAATTAAATTAAAATTATTAAATAAAAACAATCTAAATATAAACAATCAACGCCCCTCCTCCCTCTCAGCGGGCTGCAGTAAAGTTATCAAACGTTGACCTGTCCACTGCGATGAAAAGGTTGAGGAGTACTGATTCAGATCATTGACCAAAAATATGGATGTTGATGAAATCATAAAGGAATAATTCAATTGTATACTTGTAAGTACAAATCTGTAATTCAAAAATAACAAATGCGATTTTTTAAAATTTTCTTTTCAGCCGATGTTGCCAAGCTGACAGTTCATTTCCCAAAGAATATCAAGAAATCCTACGGATCATTGATTTTGACTCTTACAGGCCGCAATGGCGATAAAGAAAATGTAACTCTCTCTCAGTAAGTTAAAGATTTGGCGAAGATTATAAATTTACAAATATAGTTTGTATGTTTTGATTTTTTCTTCTTTCTACACGTGTCATCAAAAGAAATAGTGTTGCGCGGTGGGTTGACGAATTAATTAATTTATTGGAAGAATAATTTATTTTATTACGGTTATATTTATGAGTAATTCATAAAATGTGAGGGATGGTTTGTCAGCTGAATTTAACTTACCAAATGAACAGAAGTAAGATAACTGTAATAAGGGATTCTTTACACCTCGTATTTATTTATAATAGGTATAGTGTCAAACATAAGTATTCCATAAATAGAATCAGAAATAGACGAGAGGGGAGCTATTTAAAAAAACGTAAGGAATCATACGTATTTGAAAAGTACGGTGACAGATAACAAACCATAAAAATACTTATAATGAAATTCAAATGTTTTTTTAATCAAAAGTATTGATTTTAATTTATTCATCTAACCATGAAAAGAGAGGGAATTACTTTTAATGAAATCATAAGACAAAATATGTTCTTTTTACTCAATGAAGTAAAAGACGGGAAAAAAAGGAAATATTAATGCAAATGAAATTATGGATAATTTTTGGTCTTTTTCTGCTCTTAATAACGGGCTATGATAACGATAATAAATGCTGTAGTTTTTCAAATATTGTTTTATTTTTAAATAAGATTTTTTATATAATGTGCTTTCATCAATGTATATTAAAAAATTTACTTCTTTTATATTCATGCTTTAATATTTATCTGTCGCGTGTAGTTGAAAAAAAAATTCATACACACAGGAACGTTTTTTTCACACTGAACGTTTAGGGGTGCATGGTATTTTATTCTACATCTCACAATGGTGAAATTAAAAATTGATTTTATATATTTCATTATAATAAATGAATAGTTATCCACTCAAAATAAGCAACTCAAAGAAGGCAATGGTTTTTGGAAACAAGTTGAAAAACATTGAAACATGTTTGTTCACTGGTTTGCAAAAATTAAAGAATCTGATAAATTAGCATATCAGTGGTTTGAATAAATCAAACCACTGTTATACCAGGTGAAGTATATATACCTGGTGAATTGAATGGTTGCTCATTAACCACACACTACGAAGATATTGGCGATATTGGCAACGGACCTTATAATTTTCAACCTCGTCGAGAAGAGGACGATATCTCAGATAGCACCACACTCCTAAGACTTCTACACCATGCCAACGTGAGGATTTTGAATCTTGATAGATTCAACATGGGTCAACCACTCAATATGATGGGTTTTTAGTTGCATCAGGATTAGATCTCCCGATTCGTCAGCTACAACGTGCAAACGAGTTCACTATCATGACCATTGGGATACCGCGTCAGTCGCATACACATCTAGAGAGAAAGGGGAACAAACACAGACAATAGTTTCTCCAGGGGCGTAGCTACCTCCGTATCAATGATACGCTACACGGGCCGCGACATGTGTATCTACAGTCCCACTAACAGGATACTCATATCTAAAAAAGCCCCCCCCCCTCCTGAAGGAATTTTGATACAGGGCCCACTCAGAACTAGCTACGCCAGTGAGTTTCTCTAACATCATCAAAGGTGATTAGTTTAGAGGCTATACCATTCACATTTAGGGAAGTACCGTTTTCGGTATACATCCTGACTTTAAATTCTACACAGAAGTTCAATCACTGGTACCCGCTAATGTGTGAATCAATTTTCTCTTTCCTCACGTAACTCTTGTTAGAGGTGCTGTGGGTTTTCAGCTCTTCTTCATGGAAAATTACGCCATATGCTGTCGAAGAGCTGTTAAAGAATGAAGATATTTAACGTACGGATTGGCGGCAAGGCGTCTGTATCTAAATCCAATCAAGTACGTAAGAGAGTTTCTAGAGAGACACTTGATAGGTCGTTATCAGGCACCAGAAATAATTTTGTAGCTGCAATTGGTGCTACAGGAGGGATGGGCATTAATGCCTCATTAACTAGTTAAAAGCTTTATATTCAATATGGATCAGTAATGAGGAATGATCATATCTCCTGTTAAAGGCTGGACTTTTCTTGTTAATCACCTGATATTTGGAAGTTTCGGTCTTCTGTGCAATTATGTTCGAAGCTAATTTGTCTATAGAGTTCCTTTTTGTACTTTAGATTTCTGTTAAGAAAATTTTATATATGTTCTCTATGCGTGTGTGAGGGTTTTTACGTCTTGGAAATCCTATGATATTATTTGTGTCCGTTCGAAACATTTTTACATGACGTTCATTAGAAAAAAATTTCGTTTTTAATTTTGCACATCAGTGCATTAAAGTGTTCATATAAGTGAGAGCGTTGTAATATTAATAAATTAAAAAGACATTATCGTTACCCATCCGGTATAGTGGTTAGCGACGCTGACTGCTGTGCCGTTGGTCCGGAGTTCGAATCCCGGAGAAGACACAGATGTGTGGAAATGTATAGTGCCTTCATGGCATGGGGTTACTTTAAATAGCCGTCGAGCCGCAAGTCCTCTCGTGAGGTTGGTGGAAGGGGAAGAGAGCTGGGAGGCCCCTGACCACCCCCATGGTGTTCTCCCTCAAAATTGGGGTGAAACCGAGCTAAATCGTTCTGTCACCTGTATGGTGCTCAAAGCTACGGCTAACGAAAGGCGTAACTTAGCCCTTTGCCATGATGAATTTCGTCGGCCTTGATCTGTGCCGATCAGGTGGCATTGGTAACAACAACAACAAACATTCTCCCTTACCTCTCATTTGTCCTCTTTCTCATTCTTCATAATAAAATGTGCAGCATTTTTAGCTACATACAATAAATATTGCATTGCTACAACTAGCAAACATTTCATTACATTAAAATTAATCATAGGTTGAGCCCTCTTGTTTTTTTAAAAAAATAAATAACGTATTTTCTCTTAAACGGTGCTATAATTTCCCCCTGTCTGTTGAAATACGAAAAAATAATAACTTAATCTTTTATTAATGAGATAATATTTTTAAACATTGTATAATTTTATTACAAATCTAACACCACGTTACTACATTTAACAAAATAAAATGACTTCCATGAGTTACTCAATACAATTATATGCTTATTTTTATTTAATAACTCCAGTAAAATATTTCCGCAATTAATATTTTTCCAAAAAAAATGCTAATTGTTCGTTTCAGGCAATTTTATGTGAGACATATATTTTAATTATTCGAAGTGTGAAAAATGTTAATGCGGATAGATGTTCCCTTAAGAAACTAGAGCATAATAAAGTAACAGATGTTTAATAAGTATTTTTTAAAAATGTCTTCAGATACCATTTAAGGTATACGACTACGTTCGGAACCGTGATTTTGCAAAAGCGTGTAAATGGATAATATTTATGATATTTAGTGTCACTTAGATTAGAAAATGTATATAAAATTGTTTTAAGAATATTATTGCAATAAAAAATTATTTAAGTACACTATTTTGACAAAGAAGGAACATTGAATGACCCACTCAAAATATTCTCCTTTTGTGAAAAATGCTTAAATTATAAAAATATTTTGCCTGTATATAGCTCTGACCTCTATACAGAGGCTCAACTAGAATTTTTGAAATATATAACTTAATAGTGGGTTTATCCTTGTTTTACGACAACAGAGGGGAGAAATTTTAAGAAAAAAACGCTGATAATTATTTCAAATGGTTTTAACTCTGAAAATAATGTGAATTTTTCAAAAATCATAGATGAGCCTCTCTAAAGAGGTCTGTTATATATACAGGCAAAATATTATTATAATAGAAGCATTTTTCACAAAAGGAGAATACTTTGAAAATGGGTCATTCTATGTTCATTTTTTGTCAAAATATTGTATTTAAGTAATTTTTTTATTGGAATAATATTCTTAAAACAATTTTATGTGTATTTTCTAATCTAAGTGACACTAAATATCATGAAAATTATCCATTTATGTGTCTTTTTAAAATCACAGTTGCGAACGTAGTCGGATACCTTAATTTTCTTAATAAGTATATTATTACGTTAAAATCGTGCCAACTGCCGTACACTAAACATCGTAGAAACACCGTCACTTACATGGGATTTCAAGTAAAAACTGGATATGGAAGCGATTACATCCAGTTAAATGTCATTTCTGTCAAGAATAAATTAACAATTTTCCATCCTGAGAATGTGTTCAAGTAATTGCAAGGAAGTCTGTATCTTTACAACTGTAATGATAAGCAGAAGGTCAAACGTTCATTATCGCAGTTACGTCAAAAAGTCATGCATTTTCTTCTGTTCTGCTAATTATTTTTCCTTTTTTTCTTTTCTTTTTTTTCCGATTCTCTAAATTTTTAATAACATTCATTAGAAATATTTTTTTAATTTGATACTATAGATTTTTTTAATTTTAATTTTAAATCAATAGAATAATAACTTGAACTTATTATATCAGTTTAAAACTATGCTATTTTTACAAAGATTACTTCTCTAAATAGTTTTTATCTCATGGAAAAATTAATAGCCGGAGAAATTTATATATAGAGTGCATTAAAATCCATTACGTGTCAATAGCACAGCTGTTTATCGCTTTAAAAAGTCAAAATTAGAAGAACTTGTTGTGAGAGGCTAGCACCTCTTTCTTGGGCACCTAGATGTGTGGGAGGTAGGGAAGAAACACTCGACACAAGCCAATTAATCTATTTATTTATCACAAAATGAAAAGACACGATTTCAACTAATAATAGTAAGAGAATGTCTCAATGCTAACCGCGAAAGTGGAGCAACGACGGTAAAACACGAACGATTAGGAGACTATCAAACTCGATTCTTACCTTAATAAGGGATCTAATTTATCATCCGATTTAATCTAATATCAATTCAATCTCAGTGAACAATCGTCACTCTAAAACTTCCTCCTAATGAGTTCTTAATCACAATAATTCAAATATGATACCTTTAGTAGCAATCTCATCTGATTCGAGTATATCTCCTCTCCTACTCTCTATTCAAGCTAGAAAACTTCGACTATACATAGTAAGTTAATTTGAATATCACGATTTTCTTTTTTCGAAGGGTTGGTTGTGAATAACGCGAATTGATAGCCCAAAGATTTCCCAAGAGGATAAACTGAAGGAACTCATATAGATTCCGTCACAAGGTATCTAAGTTTGAAAAGCCAAGTAAAATAGTTAAAAATGAAACAATTTAAATAGTTTCCGTTCTACTTAATGCAGTTAAAAAAAAGTGATAACATTCTTAGTAAATGAAAATGAGCTAATTATGTAATAATGTCTCGGTTAACTTAGTAGTAATATAATTTATGAATAACATAACTTTATAAATATATACAATCTGTTAATTTCTAAAGTGAATTTTTCAGTTATATATGACACTGTTTCTTTGTGTGAAATTGATTCACCATTAAAGAATAAATCTAAATTTTATATTTCTTAAAATTCTGTTGAAGTTTCTGAATTTAATAAATAGTCCTTTAAAATTAAGGGTGCTCCGATTATTTATCGATTATAACTTTCTTTGAATTAACTTTTCCAAAAATTTTACATCAATCAACAAAAAATAGTTTTTCAATTCCAAAAATAGAAAACATTTAAATTCAATAAATACTATTATAAGAATATGGAGAGTTAATAGAGTTATATACGAAAATTAATTGAAGCTTACAAATTTTTTAAAGTAATTTGATTCGTTATACGTTTTGAAACTCTCCAAACCAAATTTTACACAATTACCTCCAATAGCTTCAGAAATAAGAAAATAGTACTTAGTTAAATGTGTTTTTTAAAGCACTTGATCGTTTTTCAGAGAATTGTAAAGATAGTTCACTCTGTGACATTAACAAATCGAATAAAATTCAACCAACCCTTCTTTTGTTCCTAACACTGTACAGCTTAATTATAAGGTGACCAACCATCCTCCTTTTATATGTTCTGTCCTTCCTCGAAAAGTGTCCTCCTTTTCAATATTTTAAAACTGATCTGTTAATCTCTGTATTCAGAGAAGAACTAAACATGTTTCCAAAATGTCGAAGAATGGTCTGAAACAAATATTACAGAAAATAACAGTTTTTAATGGTATTTTTTGACTAGGTCTCAAGTAAAGTGGGCAGATATAAAAAATTACGTTGAGTTTTTATCGAAAAAAATGCCTAATATTAAAATCGATGTCAATTGTCTATTTGAAGTAGAAAGAAGACTGAATGTATATTTAAATTCTAATAAATTAGAACAATTGGAAAATCAATATGCTGAGAAATTGGTAAAATATGGGTAAAATTCATTAATCCATTTAAGAAATGAACACATTCCATATGAAAATGTAATTATTCTTGTTGAATTTACGTTGTACTGCCCTGGAACTAATGCAGCAGATGAAAGAGTTTTTTTTTAAGTGGTAATGATTTTTTTGAAGTGACTAGTGAGAAATCAAAATTGATTGTTAATATTTTAGTTACAGTGCTTACCGCAAAATTCAGTATGAAGGATATTTTTTGCCCGAACTTTCCGATATGTTAGAAAATGATATGTTGACAAAAAAAATTCATTCAATGGAAAAATATCCTTTTAAGATAATAATTAAAAAGAATGTAAGCGTAATTAGCGTATTTTTGTGTGAATTAATAATACGTTTCATATATTTAAGTTGTAATTTTTTCTTAAATTTTTCGTCCTCCTTTTCATTGTAAAAAAAAAGGATCACCTTATTAAATAACATAATTATTCTTAAATAGCATATATAAAACTTTCCCCCCTCTTTAAATTGCTGTGAATTCTCTGTTGAAGTTAAACATGAAATGCTTCAGACGAAGTAACTTTACTCCACTCACCATAACACATCAAGGGATTCCATCAG